>WSFP011314653.1:0-42339 GCA_009831015.1 Picea engelmannii | reverse complement strand
TTAGTGTGTATAGAAAATATAAAAATCCCGATAAGAAATATTACTAAAATTCATGACATACTGATTATTACAGAGAATACATTAAATATTGAATCCTCTTACCAAGGGACGATATTCATAACCCCCTTCGGCGTGCCCCTTCTACCTACAATGTTTTTGGGCTGTTGTTATTAAAAGTATTCTATTTTGCAAGTCTCTGCAATCATAGCAAGATAAATAACATTTTCCATCACCCCTCGCCTCTAATGCCGCTCTTAACCGAGCAAGATTCTTGTCATTTTCGTTCATTGTGACAAATCCTTGTCCTGACAAGTAATTGTCTTACCTACACCATACAAAACATTAAGTTGTCAATTTTTTATATTTTGGCTACTCCTTTTGACTATGATATGTTTATTTATAATAAGGTGATCATATGTGTAGAGGATCAACATCATGATGACATAGATAACATCTTTATAATAAGGTCATATGTGTACAAATGTTTTCTTTATATAATAACGACATAAATACCTAACATAAATTTAGGGTTAGTGTTTATGTATCTTATTAGTCCCTGCTAAAGCAGAATATAGCACTTTCTCCGCCGTCCATATGTACACACCCGATCACGTCAACCACAACGTTTAGCCTCGGGTTTTGTTTTGCATGATTAAATAATGGAAATTCTTGTACTTTGTTTTGCAAAATGTAAAGACCCAATCACGTCAACCACAATATGTATTCTTGGGTTTTGTTTTGCATGCTTAAATAATGGATGATCTCTCGTACATTAATAATTATATGTAATATCAACAGGCTATCTTGTCAGTAATGCCAACCTACCCATTATTTATTACAATATGTTGAGGATAGCAAAGAATTTATGCGGAAGAGGGAAATGTTACAATATATTGCAGCTATTACCCTTGTTGTTATAAACTTTAGTTTCCTCCCTATCTTATATATACCATAACTTATCATTTATCAATATAACATTCAACTTCAATGTTTTATTCATGGAGATTTATTCCTTCATTTAATTGAATTAGTAAGTGCTAGCTGCCAACCATTAGGTGTGCAAGTATCCCAACCATTATTGTCACTGTTATATTATTTTCAATTTATGCAAGTGTGATCCATTTTGGGTACTAGGGATGTAACAAGTGGTATCAAAGCTTCAATCAAGATTTGTTGGTGTTTTTTTGTTAGGTCATAAAAATTAAAAGAGAGAAGAAAATGACAATCAATTACTATCATTTCACCAATCAGGGTTGAGTTTCAAGAGCAATTCCATATCTTTATCAATAAAAAGAGAGAGAGATTATAGCTAGAATTGAAGGGAAAAGGGTATGTGGATTCCATAAACCTAGAATATTATGGAATCCACATACCCTTTTCCATAGAATATACTAACTAGATCCAAAAAACAAAGACATGAAATATGGTACTACACATATTATAATATATTATCAAGGAAAAAACAAGCTAAATGAAATTTGGACATTTGAAAAAAAAATTACAAGTTAAATGAGTACATCAATAAAAAGTAACATACTAACCTTGCAAGTTCAAAATCCGAGCTATGTAGATCGAGAATTGGATTTGTTCAACCGGTGGGTGACGGAAAAAATAAACAGCTCAAACAAAAGCCAAGAACAGTGTCACACCTATAGCAATTTTGTCACAAAGTCTTTTAAAGTCACATATATATAGATAAAATAGTCAACTAGCCGTTAAAACCGACCAATGAGATAGGAAAAAATTTCATCGCTATTGCCACGAAAGTTCATCGCTATAGCGACGAAAATCTCGACTAGATTTAAATAAGATTTTTGTCGATATTGCAACGAACTTTCGTGGCAATAGAGATGAAAATCCCACCCTATTTAAAAAAAATATGAAACTAGTTGAAGTGTGGAAAATTTTCGTGGAATAATACGCCCATATGTAGTAGTGAGGTCATACATCATGCAAGTAGTAGGATTGGTTGAAAGATTTCAATCTGAACCAAAGGAGACACATGTGCAAGCAAAAGAATATTTAGATATCTGAAGGGCACAATGGAGTTTGTCTTGTGGTATTCAAGAAGTAATGACTTCACTCTAATGGAATACACAAATGCATATTAGGAAGGAAGTATTGATGATAAGAAAAATACCAGAGGAGGAACATTATTTCTAGGAAATTGTCTAGTATCATGGTTGAGCAAGAAGCAAACTTCAAGCTCTCTATCCACAACAAAAGTCGAATATATTGCAGCAACAACATGTTGCACACAAGTTATCTAAATGAAGCAGACACTGAAGGATATCAAGGTATAATATGATCATCCAATCACAACCATCTACGACAACACAAGTGAAATCAACATTCCAAAGAATCATATTATGTAGTAAAAGATGAAGCATATTCCCATCAAGTACCACTTCCTAAGAGAACAAGTAGGCTAGCAAAGTGTCAAGATTAAATACATTGCCACCAAAGAACAAGTTGCATATATTTTTACCAAACCCCTTCCTAGAGAAACATTTGAATATTTCAGACATAAGCTAGGAGTGATATCCCTCTCATCTCGCCAATAAAGAGAAGCACAAACTCAGTGGGAGAAACCCTTTTCCATTGATGTCAAAGGGGGAGAAGTTGCAGACAGAGGAAGAATTGCAAACACAAGGAGAGTTCTAGACAAGGGTAGTATTACATAATTGACGAAGGGTTTCCATCAATGACAAAGGGGGAGATTGTTGGAAATACTGTTGTTGTTGATGTCAAAGACAAGGGGAGACTACAGATGTCCAAGATACAAATTGCAAGATGGATATTATTGGAAATATTGTTTTTGGATTTTTTATGCTTAGTTTGGATACCTTATCTTTGGAGGCCTTTTTGCTCTAAAAACCTAACTAAAATGTGAGCATAAGATATATGGTTGAAAATATTATTCCAAGACCTTTCTAACAATATATGACACTCCCTTTAACTCCATAGGAATGAGGAAGTATGAAAGATTCTACCAAGTTGGACCAACCATAATGTATAGGTCATCTCAACCAATTTTACAAGTCGACCCCATAAGTGAACAAAGAAACACTATAAATACATGATAGATAGATGTGTGCATTTGAAGAGTATCAAAGAAGGAAGAGAAAGTACAAGTGCGCATAAGAGATCCGTGGTGTGCAAGAGGAGCTCAAGAGTATTCTTGGGGTCTAAAGGTGCACAAGATAAGATTTTTTGGAGTTTTAAGGGTGCATTATGAAGAACTAAGGTTTATGATGTTGCAAAGTGTGTTGTTTTGAGGTTGTGATGTTGCGGTCTAGAATTATATTCTGGAAATGTTGTTATGAGGGTCGCTAGGGCATGAAGGTTAAATTTGACTAGGGTTTGAAGCTATGTCTAGGGTATGAAGCAAAGAGAGGCGTTGGATCATGAAAGTTAATTGTATGATGATGCTATGAAAGGCATGACATATGAAGCATGCAGGTGAAGTCAAAAGTACTATGTGTATGGAGATCTTAGATTGTTTCCTGTACAGGTCTTACTGAGTTGGTGCTCAGCTGAAGGGATTGGTGTCTCTAGTAGGTTTGTGCCTACACAATATCTTGCTGAGTTGGTGCTTAATTGAAGATATTGGTGTCTCTAGTAGGTTGGTGCCTACACAATATCTTTCCGAGTTGGTGCTCAAATGAAGATATTGGTGTCTCTAGTAGGTTGGTTCCTACAAGCTTTTATAAAGATAAGTTTTTTGTGGTTTTCTCCCACAAGGGTTTCCAAATTAAAATTTGTGTACTATGATATGAGTTTACATGCATTTAATGTCTTAAAGTTAATGAGTGATTGATGAATGCTCATTTAAAGTAAAAAAGTATCTTATATTGACTCACCCCCCACTTAGTATAAGCATAAGTTCAACACACATGCCCTAAATAAGGGATCTTTGACCTACGAGTTTGATATAGTGGCCATTCCAATGGCTGGTACTATACAGATGGTTCTTGTGGACAAGGGCATAATAGGGAAAAACCAGGGTCTTGGGAAATACTGACAATCCTCGGGGATAATTTTTCATATGGAGATTTATGAAGATCAAGGATTATAAGGTCAAGGGGGGGACTGCACATCCATGTTAGATACTTGTGTTGGGTATTCATATGGTGGTGAATACATGTGGTTACAATGGTGGTGACCTTTTTAGAACATCTATATATATTCCCTCTATTGGATATCCAAAGGTAGACATGGTGGCCAAATGTTAAATTGGTGATGCCATATCATTGGTGACTAGGAGCTTCATACTTGTGATTTCATTAGATGATTCTCTATCCTCCCACATAATATTATACATTCTTTGCCAATGGAATCCTAGGGTTTCCACCCCCTTTTCATGATTCATACATGTGACCAATCACAACCATTTTATCTCTTTGTCTCCATCGAACTCAATGCAATCAAGCTTCTTCAATCACATGGTCTCATTTTTCCATCAATTGGGTTAATCATTTATCCATGTGGATCAAGTATCTCACTTATGTGCATGGGTTAGATGCATCGCTTATTTGTGTAGGTTAGGTATGCCGTTTATGTGTGTCATAAGGAATATTTGTCATATGAGAAAGAAGTGATGGCCATTTCAAGGTTTGGAACACCAAGGATGGTTTTCATAACCTAGGCCCCACTACACCACACCAACCCTACATAGTGAATCATTGTTTTAAAAGCACATAAAGGTCAAAATTTAATTTTTTGACACAAAATGGAAGGTTTACAAGGATCTTAGGCCTTTATAATTGACTATTATATTCATCGGAGATGTGCAAAGAACCAAAGCACCACAGTAGACCTTTAAAAATATTTTTTATTCCATGAGTGGAATATGGATATGATTCCAACTATTGGTGGTGTTAAGAAAGTGATTGATGACTAAGAAGTTATTTATGGCATACACCATAATCTTACAACTAAACTAATGATTTGAAGACTCATAGATCATTCATGGGAAAATGGACCATACATATATAAGCCCTACATATAGACTATTTTTCCAACTCAAGGTATACAACCTTAAATTGGATCTTTGGGTACTACATTCTTATAAATGAATTTGGTCATCCTTGACCATTGAGTAAAGCTAGGCCATATTACACCTGTGTAGCCCATATCTTGATCCTCAATGATTTGAACCACCTCTAAAGCATATAAATAGAGGGTTCATAGTTGGAGGAAGGGGTCACTCAACTTTATGTTGAAATTATAGCCTAAAATATACTAGACTAAATTAAGAAACCCTTAGCCTTAATCCTCATCTTCAAAAGAACTTACATTGTTCTCCAAGTTTGACTTAGTGTCTTATAGGTTTTGTTGAGACACTCTTAGGCCCTTAGCCTTAATCCTCATCTTCAAACTTACATTAAAAGAACTTATATTGTTCTCGAAATTTGACTTAGTGTCTTATAGGGTTTGTTGAGACACTCTTGGGCTCTCCTGATGGTGAAATTAATGTCATTGTGATAAGACTGAGTTTCATCAGTGACCAAGGTTAGAGGAACCCAAACTAAGGAAATAAATATTTTTGAATTATGAAATTGTTGAAGAATTAAATTCCGTAAAGTTAGTTAAGGTTGATGTTTTTGGATTTATATTATTCATTTAAATTGCTTAATTGGGAAGAAGAAAGGTATGTGTTGGTTGAATTGTGTGCAAATAAATTTAGTGTTAGAGATTTGCTTCATCAATGCATAACAAAGATCGGAAATAAGACTACTTTATCGGATTTTCCTCTTATCTCTTTTCACAACTATTCTCTAATGCCATCATCGTTTTTACCATAAATCATCTCATCCAAGATTGGTGGCAATGTCGAGTTTGAGTTTGCGACGTGTGAAACACAATTAACGTTACACCCTATCACATATCATACAAAGATTGAGATTTCATTTAGCAATGAGCTAGCAATCGAAAGGCATTCGGGTCAGTAATGGATCTCCTGTCTCCAACTGGGCACTTCCTCTTCTAGCGAATCATAAACATTGAAGTATTCAGGAAAACACTTTAAAACGCCATTGGGTTCTCCACAAGTGACACACCTTTTGAAAGCTATGAGGGCATGGTTCTTGGGGACTGCCCGTGTAAAGCCCGAGACACAACCTGTCATCTCTCAAATAAAAATATCATTGAAACGATCAATTTTGGAATTTTTAAATTGTACTGAATGACTATGAAGTTTTTGGTCATGGATTTATGCACAAATTGTTTTAATGGCTCTCGCTAATTTTCTATTTTCCCGATGTGACCTAGGATTTCTTAAAATGTGTAGAGATATTTAGCTTACAAGTAAGATATGCTCACTTTTCTTTATATTGACATACCAGGGATGGTTCATGTTGTCCATGACATGGTCCAAGGCCAAAAGCCAATCTCTTAGGCCATAAGATTTATAGCTATGGCTCAATGTCCCAGACCCTCATCCCCAAGAACCATCTTTAGTGTTCAAAACCTTGAAATGGGCACCGTGTCAAATACAGAGGTCAAAGATTTCTTATTTCGAGCATGAGTACCATAGGTTTGGAACACTAGGGATGGTACTCATGCCTCAAATAAGGAATCTTTGGCCTATATATTTGACACAAGGGTCATTTCAAGGTTTGAAACACTAGGGATGGTACTTATGCCCCAAATAAGGAATCTTTAGCCTTATGTGTTTGACATGGTGACCATTACTCATGCCCAAAATAAGAAATTTTTGGCCTATGTGCTTGACATGGTGGCCATTACTCATGCTCCAAATAAGTAATATTTGGCCTATTTGTTTAAGATAGTGGCCATTGCAAGGTTTGGAACACTAGGGATGGTTCTTGAGAACCTCAAGCCGTCACTCATGGCATGTTATCCCCAATTCTTAGGGATAAACAAGGAGATGATGTCTTTAGGCCCTTAGGTTACAGACATGTAGTGTGGAGAGACAACTTGACCAACAATGTCCACTTGCACAGAAAAAAACCCGCTTCACCACCACAGTTCCAGGATCATCGTGACAATATCCACCACAACAAATGGCTTCCAAAAGACATTGGGTCTTCCTCCATGAGGTACAAACCATGTGTTATGGTGAGTGTCATTTCAATATTTGAGGCATTTGAGTTTAAGCATAGAGGGGCTTCTGAAGTGCAACATATTCGATATCTTTTTCAGGATTAACTGCGTAGAGTAAGTCATTAATATATGACCCATATCCATGAGTATTAATCACAACTAACCAATAATTCTCATGATTTGAATAATCCACTTAACACTCATTGCATTGGGTGGCATTTGAGTTTGTTTCATTTTAAACTACTTTTGATTATGTAACGTCTACTTGGACATTATGATCTTTTCCCTGTTTCACTTTGGTTGTTGACATTGCACCCTAGTAAGTGGGTCACCCTTGGGGATATGTTTTCTACTAGGAGGTCCTCTTGACGAGTCATTGTGCCATTCCCGACCATACTTGTCACTTTCCACACTTCATCTCCTCATCCCCTTAAATTTTGGGATTTTTGGGTGTACTGACCCAAGAAGGGATTGTCCCTCATTTCATGGGAAGAAGGGGTTGAAGGCCCAGAGGCTTATAGCTGGAAAAAGATAAAATCCAATCATGAACCTTCTAGATGATTGCCCAGGGATCCCGAGGACAATGAAATGTCGCTTGTAAGAAACTGATGGGACCCATGAAAAATAATTAATACAAAATGCCAACCAAGTTAGAGCATGTATGGGAATTGTTTTTCATGTTTAGGTAGAAGCCCCACCTTGGATTCAACTTGGAAACATCTTAAAAAAGAACAAAAGGAAATAAGTGGGCTTGGAAAAAGGTTGCATTGAAAATGAAGGTGCAACACACCCTCTACAAAGGCACCCATAAATGAGACTGTTGGCACAGGGGCAGACCCAGGGTTCAACGCTTCAACAGTGCACCAACAAAACCTTAAATACCGACCCTTTCGACAACACCTGTGAAGCAGATGAAGTCTCACCTGAGGTAGAGGTGGGGGTGGTTGCAAGACTCAGATGTCTGCAACCTAGCTGGGACACAGATCTATGATTACAACACCTTAACAGAGCACTTAACAGTTGTCATTCATTAGTACTTAGTCTTCATCTACAATGCAGATAAACCCTAATTACAGTGCAACACAATATTCAACAAGATTCAACACATTCATGCACTAAGCACATTAAAATAGATCAGATCTGACATCTTATTCACATCATTAGGCACTAAGCTATCATATTCATCTAAACATACATAATTTCACTAAGCATTAATCATATGAACCATAAAACAACCATAATGCACAAAGCAACCACAACACATGATATACGTGGTTCACCCCCAGCCTGGGGCTACATCCACCAACTCTTCTTCTCTTTATTGTCTTCTGTCAATCATCTACATGCATAGAGCCACAAGGTCCTACTCCACATAGGACATGAGATATGTGCACACTCTGCTAGATCCTCCTTCCTCATGCTAGGTTACAACACAAAGCCTTTACACAGTCTCTTATAGTCACTTGAACTTAGCCTTGCAAGCCTCACACAGTGTGCACAAAGAATTTACAACTATCACTTTCACTTGGCACATTACTTAGCACCTAGCATCACACAGATGCCTATATTGTCTCCTCTTACATTGCCTAGACATCTATTTATACATTACAAAAGGGCCTAGACATGGGTAAACCCATGGGCCGAGATCCCCATACCCGTTACATAATCCCAAAACCCAAAAACACCCTAAAAGGGGCTGAGATCCCGTGATCTCCACTTCGACTTGCGCTCCACCTTCGACAGCCTGTTGAAGTACCAAAATAGGTCAAAACTGACCAAGGATCTCCAAAACTTGGTCAAGGGACAACAGGCCCCCAACACTCACCTATGACTCGTCCCGAGTCACTCTGATCTGGGTAGCTCTGCCTCACAAGCCTCGAGCCTGGCTCGAGTTGCTTCGACCTGCTACTTCGCCAAGGCCTCTTGCTCGACGAACTCTTGAATAAATTCTTCGTTCACAGGTCCCTCTAAGTGTTGTTCTACTGAAGTGACTACTTGTTCCATCTCTTCTCCTCGACCTTCAATCTCCTCAAATAGTTGGCAAGCTTCGCCTTGGATTGTTTGGAGCCTCTGAGCAACTTCCATGACTTTGCTTTGTATGGTGTGGACCTGCTGCTGAGCAGTGCACTGTTCTTGGGATCTTTTCATTCTTTCAGCTGCTGACAGGAGCTTCAACTGCGCATGTATTGTCGTCGCTTGCTGCTTTTCCTCCTATAGTTGTGACTCCAGTGTCTTCAGTTAAGGGTCCTCAGTAAGTCGCTCATAAGTCTGCGCACTTCTATTGCTAAGTTGTTTACATTCCAAAGCTAATGCTCTGATCCTGTCAATTGCGCTCTGGGCAGTGGATTCTCTTTGGTCTCACACATCCTACAGAGTACTTGGTACTTTTTGTAGCTCTAGATCTGCTATTCTCTGTTGAAGCTGCTAGATGGCTTAAGAAAGCTTCACTACTTGGTGTTCCACCGAGTCTTCCTCCTTTTTCTCTAAGCCTGTCATAGAGTGAAGTGATCTGTTGACTGCTTCTTTTACTCCAACCTGCTCCACGAGAAACTGTTCTTTCTCATGTTGGATCTGCGCTTTCTCCTCTTCAAACTTTGTTTGTAGGTCATCCTTTTCCTGCTGCGCAACTCAATGTTTCTCTATCACTTCCTCTTATGCTTTCTTCAAGGCCACTGTGGCATGTTCTGTTTCTTCCTATGCATGACGAAGGTGAGCTTCGATCGCATCGGCTATCCTACGGAGTTGGGTAAGATCATTTCCCAACTCTGTTTCTTCTGATGGTGGGAGCGCAGTGGACACTGCGCGACTAGAGTGAAGGGCATGTTGTACCCCTCACAGTTCTGCTTCAATTTTTTCATACATGGTCTCTTGCTTAGCTTCATTTACAAAATATCTTCCGAGGCATCTGATACAACTGTGATGATGAAGTCGAAGTCATCGAGGGTGAGCACAGTCTGCAGCTTGGTCTTACTAGCTTTTGACTTCTTCCGCGATATCGGTTTTGTGGGAGAAATATTTCTTTTGTTAGACGACTATGTGTGATCAGGGGGATTCTGTGGAAGTGTTACTTCGCCTTGCTTCTGCTGATATTATTTTCCATTGTTCTCTTCTTTACCTACTTCATCATCACCTCCTCCTCCAGGTGATTCTGAAGTAGTTTCTTCTGATGCATTTCTCACTTGTTGGACCTCTTCTGTCTTCTTCCTTCTGCTAGTTCCAGGTGTATCATGCCCTTCACGAGTGACCACCGGGCTTCCAATTAGTTAGGGATCAGACAGTTCTGTGGGGTCAATAGGGATAATGAGCTCTGTAGGCCATTCCTTATTTATTTCTTCTAGGTCCTCCTCTGTGAGTTTGTAATAACTCTATAGTACTTCTTTGTGTTTGTCTCCGCGGACAGTGATGTAGATAAAATGTTTGTCTGCGTGGAACTTCACAAATGGCATAAAACTGTGCAGGGTATTCGGCGTTATACGAGGGACAACCTCAATATCCCTCTTTAATTGCAGGTAGTAGGTGTGGAACACTGCGTTTGACTGCCATTGTTTTCCCATATCGTTCGAATACCAGAGAAAAGTGAACTTCACGGCTAATGGTTCAGATGGCTCTATTTCAGGGAAGGTCGCACCTTCCGACATCTACCAAGCTATGAATGTGATGCGGATCAACAACCAACTAAAATGGAAATCATAGGCTTGATCCTGAGCTTTGCGATAGTTTTTGTCTAACTGGTTCACTAAGTACTTTTCCCAGTTCATCTGTAGCCCCTCCACGCATTTCCCTGCGAGGTCAACAACAAACCTTGTGACCTGCGTGGGTCTGTTCTTCTGGACTAGCTTACCAACAATCAATTGGAAAGTAAGGCGCACTACGCCATTTTGGATGGAGGCTACCTTGTATTCTCACTTCTCCTTCTCCACATCGACGTATGTATCTTTAATATTCTGCGCTAGGGTGCGGTCTGCAACCTTCCCTAGGTAAAAGTCTTGTGGGTCTGGTCCCTGCATTCTCAATTCGGTGATCCGATGGATCAACGTCGGGTCGATGGTGATGCATCTGTATAGCCATAGGTAGCCACCATGGAATCTTGACAACAGGAGGTTAACGCATGCGTTAACCTCTTGGTGCCTTCCAAAATGGGATATTTTCATCACGTTCAGAATAGTGGACTGCGCGAGGTCCATAGTCCATGGTTGGTGGATTATCCTCGACTTCTTCCCCTTCATCCTGGTCAAATACCTGTGAGGGGAGAGCATGCTAAAGTTCTTGCGATCCCCTAGGTTAAAGTTGTTGATCTTTAGTGTCATGATCTTATCCAACCGAGGCTTGCCTGTGCGTATCCCCTTTAGGAGGTACGCAGTAACCAAGGTGTAGTCGATGTCTCTGGGGACACTATCATAAATCACCACGCCAGCCAGAGGCGGGATGTAGTCGGTCAGGATGGATAGGATTAACTTCGCATTTGCCAAGTCATCTCGATTCTTGGTTATTTTCTCGGCCCCAACTTGGGATGGTCCGGATCCGCGAGAAGTTGACAGGGAGTCTTGCACTCCTCTCGTCGATGAAGCTTGAATTCTGATGGACATCACCTTCTCAGCCATAAGTTCGATTATAATTTCTTCGACATACTTTTCTATAGCGCTGAGGTCGTCCGACATGCACGCTCGAGATCGGATAACTCAGGTCTATGAACGAATGATCAATGCAATAGAACAAAGCTCGGTAACAATGAGTTCTCTTGTTGGCTCAGATACAATTCACGAAAGTGTTCTAGGTGCAATAGTCGACGGAATAAGTAGACAATGATGTAATGGATCCCTCCAACAGACAAGAGGCCTTCATTAATGCAGTTCTATCCATTACGGTGCGGTCCCAACGGTCCGATGGCGAGATTTCTGACCATAATTGTTGTTCTAACCGTTCAGGAACGTCAATCTAATGGTTATAATGCCTCCAATGGTCATATCGCTCCACCATGGCGAAGTGCCAATCTAAGCTTCTCTGATATTCCAGCGAAGTTCAAATTCTAGAGACCTTCTTTCTGCGAAGTCTTTTCTGGAACTTCCTGTAATTTCTCTAACTTTGTTTTCTTCTTGCTGAGCTTTCTAGCCTTCTTCTCTGTGATATGCGTCTCAATATTCCTCTTTCCATTTTGATTCTTATCTCCTATTGGCATAGTAACTTCGCGTTGTTGGTGGTCTTTCCTAAGGTTCAAAGGCAATACTTCTTCTCTGTCTGGGGTAGGTGCTCTACTCTCCTGTACAAACATGTGTTTCAAAATTTTCTTGTGTTCTTTCAACTCCGACATCCAAATTTCTGGTCCTCAGTAGCTTCGACTGGTTTTCTTGTTCTTCCAGTAAGTGTGTTATTCTCTTAGCCATGAAGTCTGTTATTTCTTTCTTTTTCTGTTCTAGAGATTCTTCTTCTTTTCTTCGTGTCTGATCTTTCTCAATTCAGGTTTTTCCTAGTAGTATAGAAAATGGGGCACTATTCTTAATAAATTTAACAACCTCAAATTCTTCTTATGTTGAAGTGCCATGAGTACTCATAGATGTATGGGTAAGTCTTCCACATAGGGTTATCAATTTTCCTCTAAATAATCCTATTCCTCCCAATGAAGGAATCATACCAGGCTTTCCTAAAATTTCCCAAGTTCTTTCTGTCATAATATTCACCCGTGTTTTCTCATCCAGGATACAGTCTATGTTGAAGTCTCTTATTCTTGTTTCTATGCACTCTTTCTCTTTGAAGATCTCTAATAAGTTGATATCTTTTTGGTCATTCAAGGTTTCTTCCATTTGTATTAATACAATCTCTAATTCTTTCTGGGGTTCTGCCATGGTCTCAGTTTCTTAGCCTTCCCCAGGGTTTTCTTGCCTCATATTCATTCTTTCAACCTTAGCAATCATTCTAGGGAAATCCAGAACGTCATGGTCCATAGATTTACAACAAAGACAACTAGGTCTTCTACCAGGGCATTCCTTAACAAGGTGTCTCGGTCTTCTGCAACTGTTTATTCTTATCTTTCTCTTAAATGATCCCCAACCTTTCTTGTACTGTGCACTAGGATCATGGTGGCTAACCTGCAAAAAATTCTTCCTAGGATCCTGCATCCATATGTTAGTCCAAACATTCTTTCTATGCATAGGAATAACACATCTTTCATTATTTCTATCATATCTACTCATATCAAACATACCTAGATCCATACTTTCAAAAAAATTTCCACTTATCTTACCTTTAACAAAGCAAAAATCTTTTAGATCTTACCTCTTTTATCAAAAAAATTCACTTTACCTTTATCAGAGCACAAAGCTTTCAGATCTTACCTCTTTTCTTCAGATTTGCCTCCTCTCTTAGTATAGAACTTCGTAAGTCAAGTAGAGTATTGCGCACTAAAGAAACAGATCTACGCACAAAGATTTCTTTCTTTTCCTCAGCTCCCAACAATCACAGTTTCAGGTGCCAGCAACTGAACCATTTGTTGGCACAGGGGTAGACCCAAGGTTCAACACTTTAACAATGCACCAAAAAGACCCTAACTACCAGCCCTTTTGGCAACACCTGCAAAGCAGATGAAGTCTCACTCAAGGTAGAGGCAGGGGTGGTTTCAAGACTCAAATGTCTGCAACCTAGCTGGGACACAGATCTGTGATTACAACACCTTAACAGAGAACTTAACAGTTGTCAATCATTATTAATTAGCCTTTGTCTACAACACAGATAAACCCTAATTACAGTGCAACACAATATTCAACAAGATTCAACACATTTAAGCACTAAGCACATCAAAATATATCAAATCTAGCATCTTATTCACATATTAATCACTAAGCTATCACATTCATATAAACATACATCATTGCACTAAGCATTAATCATATGAACCATAAAACAACCATAATGCACAAAGAAACCACAACACAACATATACGTGGTTCACCCCCAGCCTGCGGTTATTTCCACCAACTCTTCTTCTCTTTATTGTCTTTTGTCAATCATCTACATGCACAGAGCCACAAGGTCCTACTCCGCATAGGACAAGATATCTGTGTGCACTCCGCCAGATCCTCCTTCCTCAAGCTAGGTTACAACACAAATCCTTTACACAGTCTCTTACAGTCACTTGCATTTAGCCTTGCAAGCATCACACAATATGCACAAATCATTTACAACTATCACTTGCACTTAGCACATTACATAGCACCTAGCATCACACAAATGCCTATATTGTCCCCTCTTACATTCCCTAGACATATATTTGTACATTACAAAAGGGCCTAGACATGGGTAAACCCATGGGACGACATCCCCATACCCGTTACATAAGCCCGATACCAAAAAACACCCTAAAAGGGGCCGAGATCCCGCAATCTCCACTTCGACTTGCGCTCCACCTTCGACAACCTGTCGAAGTCCCAAAATAGGTCAAACCTGACTAAGCATCTCCAAAACTTGGTCAAGGGCCAACAAAGACACTACGATCCCTAGTATTTCATGAACCCCATTCCCACAAGTATTTCCCCCATCCATCTCACTTCATCCACATGACCTAGAGAGAGGTCCACTCAGGATACACTCCTAAACTTGAGGTACGATTCACCCAATAGGTCGCTTTGTCAACCCTCCCATACTTAAACTTGAAAAATTGCATAGGGTCTTTGAGCACTTGTTTATTTTGATGATGTGATTTGGATGTACATTCTTAGATGTATCTTTTATTGATTTGATTTACTCATCATGATGCGTTTGACTTGAAACTCTTAGAGAGCGCATTCATTGTTTTTGCAGGACCTAGTTGGTGAACAGATTTGGAAAAACAAGCCCAGCTTGGGCTTCCTTGAGGCTTGAAGCCTATAGGTTGGATACCATGTACCACACACTGAATAATGATGTTAGCCTTTGGATACCTAAGGAGACACCATGGAGGACACAACCAAACCCTTAGCCATCCCAATGATTTTTCTTGAGGCTAAAACTTCATTTTTGAGGAGGTTGATGTCACCCTAGGGATAGGGTTTTGGTGGTGTTATTGTTGTTGCTTGAAACTTGCCACGCTTTGATGAAAGAAAGATTGGCTTGCAGGAGGAAGACCTAGTGCTTGAGAGGAAGGCCCTAGAAGTCCCAACAACTTCCATCTTCTAGTCCAACGACTTGCAAAAGGTGCCAAAAATTTTCCCTAGTGATACACATCAAATTTCCTCACTTCGATGATGTCACATTCGCATTGTTGTAAGTTTCGTAAGTGTCACATTCTTGCCACGTAAGTGTCGCATTGAAAACGACACATTGGAAACACTTGATACAACCCCTAAATCATGTTATAAGAATAAGCCCCATCATTTGAGAGTCAGAACAAAGTGTTTTTCTATGAGAAATGGTCATCTTGGAAACTTTTGGAAGATCAAGGCTCCCCTGCTCATATGGAGGGAGTGGTAGCACTCTTTGTCTATCTAGCATGGAGGGTTGAAGCACTTTGTTTCCCATTGTAAGGGAGCGCCAAATTGGTTGAGCAAATATTGGGAGAAATCCCCTTTTTCTCTAAGGACAACTATGGATGGATGGAATTGGTTTGGCTCGAATCTAACCCTCAGGCTACATCTAAAGGAGATATTACAAATAATGGAGTCATATCCTCAACTAATCCCAAATATAACCAAGGTAGTTGAGCCTCTCAAAGACTATAAATGGAGACATTCTCATGATGAACAAAGTGGAGAAATAATCAACAAAACATTATTATTCTAATCGTGGATATTTTGAGCAAGGGTTTGGACAAGGGGGGCTTGGAGAAGTTGCAACATCATATGAAGATTGTAAGTATCTCTTTAAAGTTCTCATGAATATACTTGGCCTATTTTCTTCTAATATGTGTTTACATATATTTTTCTATGCTTATTTTAATCCTTCATAGATAGATCAATTTTGTCTAATCCATTAGAGTAGGAGATAGTTGTTTATCTCTTGTCATCCATCGCAGGTACTATTCAGAACTCACAGATTAGAGCAGCATGGACAAACTTCGAAAGTGAATCACATCATACTATCCCTTTTACTCTCTTTCTTGATGGGAATAATTAGTCTATAGGAATGGTAGTGTCCGAAATTAGTTTTTTGTCTCAGTAGAGGGGTTTTTACTCTGGGGGAAGATTCACCTATCCACTAGGGGATTATTCCGCAACATAAATTGGCGATTCCACAGGGGATCAAATTTTCAGTTTTTGTTCTTCCCTTGGTTTTCCTCTACCTATTCTCTATATTTAGATCCGGTTTGTTGATTTTATCTATCCTTACATTTTATCATCTTTGCTAAGTTTTATTATAGAGTCTCTGATCGAATTTCCCTGAGTTTTTGAGTTTTTTAGGTTTTTCCAAAATTTATTTAAGGACTAGTGCCCTCTCTAGTTTAAGTCAGAGCGTTGATATCCAGATCAACACTCCCCCAGAGTGTATTAGGGAGCATTGTAGCGCTCATGTGCCTTGACATCCAGAGCGTCGATTTTTCTTGCTTTTTAAAAATTGCTAACTATTTGCTTACTGGGTATAGTCCTTTGATCTTCCTCTCTCACTCAGATCCTATTCTATTAGTTCTTCTCTTCTTCTTGAATTAAAACTTTTGCATTCTTGAGTGCTTTCTAGTGAAAGAAAAGAAACTCTTCTCCTTCCCGTAGCTAGAAGTTCATTGAAAAGAAAGTTTGCATCTCATTCTTTTCATATTTTTGGAGTCGAGTATCAAACATCATCAGTTTCACTTTCATTCACCTTTGTGTAACAAACATCCATGAAAATGAATGCTAATTAAAATCAAACTAGAAACGTTTTATTTTTAAGATATTTACACCAAAACTAGACTAGGAATAAAGCTTTGGAATAGGCTGTGAGAATAACTCTCCAAAGAATTCAAGAAAAACTTAGAATCTTGTGATAGGGAGAGTAAATCCAAATTTTGTATAAGCATAGCTGAGATCCCCCTTTCACACAGGGGTTATGCACGAGGTCACGTTCGGGAGAGAAACAAAGATTATCCCTCTAAAGATTAACTGTTTGTAGTAGTACGATCATATATTGGGGGTTCTTCTTGAGGCTTAACTGTTTTCATTTGGTCTTGAAGCTTCGTCAATTTTTAATCCGTTCGGAGTCCTCTAGAGTTTACCAGTCCACTTGTCCTCAGTTCTCTTGAAGGATTTAAGACTTGATATCCTGCGCATACGTTCAGACTCGACTATTGACTGTACCCATTGAGAGGATGACTATGAGTTGGTATCCTTAGTAGCCACAATATTTAGGGTCCTTACATGAGGTGATGATGAAGGGAAGTCTTCGTTGTACTTGAAATAGACGTTGGTTAAACTCACTCGGGATCCTTGGAGGGTAACCCACGGGTAAAACCGTGAGGAAGCTTGCACCAAGGTGTAAATCTTTTAAGCAGGTCACCAACATAACTGATCCACCCACTCATATCCTAGCCCCTTCTCACTGTGATCACATGATGTTGGATTTCATCACCAACTAGTACGTTCATTGAGAGAAGGCATTGTTTGTTTGTCGGTCTTCTAGATTTTTTAGCGAGTGTTGTTTGTTTACTTTAAGTTGTCTTAAAAAAATGATACTGTGGCCAATAAAGGTCTTCATAGATCATGTATGATGCAAGGGTTTCCTCTATAATTCTATGAACCCTTACCTCCTAACTCACCTGAAGACACTTATCGTGAAGAGGTTAAGAACCATTCAGATGTTGGGATTGCTGCTACTCCTTTGTTAGAAAATCCCGAGAGAACCTTAGTTATGGTTGGGGAATGTTCCACCCTTCCTGTAAACCCCTCTTTGCAAGTTTCTCTCGATCCATTCCTTGTTCGATTGGATTCCTCAAGTAACATTATAGTAGAATATTACCCTCACTTAACATCAAGGCCATATAATCAATTAGATATGGAACCAATACAACCAAATTTTAATGAAGAATACACTACCCATGTCTGTTTATTGAAATGGTAGATCCACATCAAAATCTTATTTGTTCGATATGGAGAACTCCATCGGGACGAGACCTTTTTGAAAAATTTAATTTTAGCCAACCGCCTTTTGACCCTCTGCATGCCTCTACCATCGGTGCAAAGACATGATCATCAAGTTAGCCCATTGACCAACCCATCGAACCAAAAATCAATATTTCTACCACTTCAGGGAAAGTTCACAGTGAAACAAGATTCATGTTACCAAGTCAGTTGCAAAGTACCTTGACTGTTACACCTCATATCCCTATTCAAACTACAACTTTGTATACTCCACAAAATCCTGTTGGTACATCTTCACATCACATAATGCAAAAACTTGCCACACAACTGAACCCAACTGTGGGTCAAATCCCTACTAGGGGGAAACCATCCTCCAACATGAAAATTTCAACTGGGGGGAAACCCCCTCTTACTGGTCATACGCCAATTGTTACCCAATCAATGGAGGGGGGACAACCTCAAACTTCAAACACCGGAAACCCCCCACAATCCTGAGGACCACCCCAAGGAGGTCATCTCCATCAACCACATCATGGAGGGCCATAAAACCCCAACCCGTAAGGAGGAATCCAAAATCCCAATATTTCTAGACTACATTCTAGACAACCTTTCCTGGGAGTTCTCAATACCACCTGGGGTCCCAAGGTCAATCATATTTTCCTCCCCAAGGGCCAAATCCTTACCCTCCTCAGGGTCAACCTAGTTACACTCCTCAAGGGAAACTT
Source organism: Picea engelmannii (assembly GCA_009831015.1). Taxonomy (NCBI): domain Eukaryota; kingdom Viridiplantae; phylum Streptophyta; class Pinopsida; order Pinales; family Pinaceae; genus Picea; species Picea engelmannii. The sequence goes on along the minus strand of WSFP011314653.1, from coordinate 23,531 downwards.
GGTTATCCACCTCAAGTGAACTATCCTCAACCGAATTACATCGGTTATCCTCACCAGGGGAAAATGGGTTGCCCCTCTCCTTTTATGCACATTCCTCAACAACTAAATATTACCTTTGTTGGTCAACAAAACCAACATATGGGAGGGCCTACTGGTTACAATTATCCACCTCAACTAGTTTACGACCCTACTGGTGTCCCTATGTGACACCAGTATCATCCACAGTTCAATTAACATCTACCATTCTTAGCCACTCTAGATCTACCAGATCTGTCGAAATTGACCAATGATCCCATATTACATTCTCCGTTTTGGCCAGTTATTCCGGCTAAATTGCCTTCCGATATTCCTAAATTTGACAATAAACCTGGTGAAGACCCTTATAACCATGTTATGACTTTTCATCTATGGTTCTCATCAAATTCACTAATTGATGATTCTATAGGGTTACATATTTTCCAGTGTACACTCACAGGTACAATGACTAAATGGTACATTGAATTACAACGCGAAACTTTTCAAGATTTTAATTCACTTTCCATGGATTTCCTCACACACTTCCAATTACCTATATGCTATGAAACTGATATGGAACTTTTGACCTCCCTTCATCAGACCAGCTCCGTACATATCTCTGATCATATTCATGAGTGGAGACGACGACGACGGTTGATCAAAGCAACCATTCCTGACCAATTGTTGGCTGAATGGTTCACCAAATCTCTCTTGCCTCTGATCGATCGTGACGTAGCCATGGGTGGTGTCATTATAGAAGAGGAAGCCATTGCTCGTGCCCAATATATGGACTTGGTTTATTCCCAATCCAATACTTTGTATGAATTGATTCCAAATGCTCCCGGTCCATAAACCAATCCATCAAATCCATCCTCCACTGCTCCGACAAATGGAGTTATCAGTTCCATCAAAACCCAGTCCAGTTGACAGTTGACCGACATGACCAATAATTCAGTCATTTCCCCGCTACCAAATCGAATTCACTCTCATCAAATCCACCCCCCCGACTCAAATATCCAAGGTGAATGCAGTTCAATCTGCTTCTCCATGATAGTCAGAAGGGAAGAAGAAAACTAAGAATAAACCAAAGAAAAACAATAATCAAACCGAAAATGCAAAAACACAAACACAACCACTTTCTACTAAGAAACAACCACAACACAAACCAAAATTTCCATGTCTCATTTGTGGTGATGATCACTACAGACAAGATTGTTCTCATCGAGATGAAGTTGCCAAACTTTTTAAAGGAAATTCCACAACAATAGTCACTAGTTGCACAAGATCCTACACCTCCGATAGTAGGAAATCCAAATCATCCTCATAACAAGGAAGATTCATTGAGTACACACATTTACATGTTTAATGGGATAGATTTGACTACTTGTACTATGACATTCGACACACCTCCGGGTAAACCTGATAAGGAAAAAGTAAATACTAGTACTACACCAGATCCATCGCCTACTACAGTTACACCTCCATCTAGGCCACTCTATATTGAGAAACTTAACTTTGACTCTATTCTACGTCCTCCCAAGAGCACAATTCAAAATTCGACCTTTAATCCAAACTCGTGTGTTGTTTAAAACTACAAAATTGTTGAATATTTGACTCAAGCACCTTGCGCTATGTCAACTCTCGAAGTTCTACAACACTTCCCTAGCCAACGTATGAATTTCTTGGCATCCATCGACGCTATAGATCCCGAGTCATCAAACACTGTCACGTTTAACCTGGATAATTTTAAATCACAACTCTCTCACCAATTGGCTTTTGAGATCGATGGCATTTTCCATAATCAACATATTCATTGCACGATCTTGGACGAGGGGGCATACACATGTGTCATGTCCTTGGCTTGTTGGAAAGGCCTTAAATCACCTGGTCTCAATCAATCTCCCACCATGTTATGCACTTTTGATGGATGAGGTTTCTGACCTCATGGATTATTTCAATCCTTAGATGTTCAATTGGGAGGCAAAATTGTTTTGTCGATGCCCCCCTTGATTATAACTTGTTGCTAGGGAGAAGTTGGTTCTATGCTATGACTGTCTTCGCTTCATCGGTTTTTCGATGTGTCCAATTCCCTCATCAAGGTAAAATTGTGACCATCGATCAATTAGATTACTGCACCCCCAATGCCCGCACTCAAATGACCAAAAACATTCCTTTTCTGGAAGACTCAAAAATCACTTATGAAAGTGTAGGGGTAGGTCTCTTGAAAGACTCTTCACTCATGGGTACCTTCCTCCTACTATGCAATGATCAATATGATATCGAATATGACACATCATTCCTTTGAATCATCTGATCCATGGATCATGCCCAATCCCTTATAATTCACTAAACTAGGTGACACCATGCCACTTAGTCCTGCAGAGGCTGAATACAATGCCATCCAATATGCCTCTCCTTCAATGGACGAACAATATTTGCTGGTGTCTATGAATTATTCGTTACCATCCTGGTTAGATTCCATATCCTCTGCTTTCGTTACTCTAGTATCAAGGAGGCACCATGGAATGAAAACCACCATCGTTCGTCCTTTCTTCCCAGTTTGGATGACATAGAGAAATATATTTCATCTATCTTTCCTAGTGATATCGTCAACTCTCCCCAATCTCCAATACTCAATCAGGATACCATCTCCAAGGGGAATTTGGGAAACATCTCTCCCACTATCACTGTCAAAATATCCATTAAAGAAGGTATTGTGGAAAACATACAATTAGGTGCAAACTGTTCAACTGAAGAAGTTGAAACTTATACCGCCTTGTTCAAATGATTTCGCAACATCTTCACCTGGAACTATGAATAAATTATAGGGATCGATCCCTCGATAGTTGTGCATGAAATCAGAAATTATCCATGAGTTAAACCTGTGAGACTGAAAATTCGCCCAGTCCATCCTAAAAAGACTGTGGAAATCAAGGCAGATGTAGAAAAAAGTTTGAAATCTGGTTTTATTTATCCTGTCACTTTGACCGAATGGGTTTCCAATATCGTTCCAATCACCAAGAAACACAGAAATATTTTTGTTGGTGTCGATTATTGGGATATTAATAAGGGTTGTCCCAAGGACAATTACCCTACACCATTTATTGATCAAATTACCGATAATTGTGCAAGAAACGTCATTTTATCTTTCATGGATGTCTTTTTTGGTTATAACCATATCGACATTCTACCGGCTGATCAACGCAAAACAAACTTCATCTACCCTTGGGGGACTTTCGCTTATCAAAAATTACCATTTGTCTTTAAAAATGCTGGAGCCACTTTTAAATGGGCCATGTCGTATGCATTCCACGATATCAAAAATATTGTTGAACCTTAACTTGATGACTTACCTGCTCACTCGTCTCGTCGACAAGACCACACTAGTCACCTACGAACCACCTTTCTTCGATGTTGGTTTTACAACATACGTTTGAACCCCCATAAATGCATCTTCACTGTTGAATCAAGGAGACTCCTTGGATTTGTAGTCTCCAAAGATGGGATTAGGGTGGTGTTGAGCACTCAACACACCCTAAAAATCCTATGTCAAAATTTACTTGTTGGGTACCACTTGATCTTTTGCATTGTCTAATTCGACTTCATTGTGAAAAATGTTTCCTTTGATTATCATCTTGACTCTCATTAAGTCTTTCAAAGTTTGCTTAAATATATGAAAAACTCATGGCTTAAAAGGCTTAACTTTTAAATAAAGAATCAACAACCAAAAAATTTCACCCGATGCGCCCAAATTCGACATCGGAAGGAATTAAAGATGAATAAAAATCACTCGAAAAAAACCGCAGTGGTCGAGCGCCGATCTTCATCGACATCAACAAAAGGAAATTTTCTTTCGTGACAAGCATTACACAAGGATATCACCAACAAACGATCCGTGTTGGTAAAAGGCTAAAAGAGTAAACGTTAACAAAGAAATAAATTATATCGCCGATGGTCGATACCCGACGCGCTTAGCGAAATGGAGAAGACCAAACCGCGACGAACGGTCGAACCACGCTAAAAAAATTTCTCCAATCACTGACCCCCGAAACATTTCGGCATCGAGAGTTTTTGAAGATGCTAACCCAAAAGAAAATACGCGATAGGTTTATCCCCAATCACCGATCCCCAACACCTTTTTCAACATCATCAATCCCAGGTTTAGTTTAAGAACGCACAACTGGAGGAAAGTCCCGACTCCGACTAATACTCGCGAGTTAAGTCACCAGTTTTCAATGCCATGTGACCCAAGCCAGTCTCACCATGTCAGAACCATACGATGAAATCGATCAGTGTCGAAGGTTTTTCAAAAGGATCTTTTGAATTTACTGATAGAACACATCACCCTCAGCGCCTTCACCGTTAACCCACAATGAATTAAATTGCAAAGATTCGGGGAGGAAAATACACAAAGCAACTCGGAGCACCACTGAGGATGAATTCAGAGTTAACTTGGAGGAAATACAGTTTGTCTAAATGGCACAAACAAGGGGCGCTACACAACGAATCCCAAGCTCGAAAAGATGTTCCAAATCAGACAGAAAAAGATATGGATGAAGAACACAAGAAATACATATACAAAGAAAAGAAACGATACATCCAATCACTACAACCAGAATCCTTTCATCAAAGTTTTAGGACTTTTACATTAGGTTTCAATTGAGCTCAAATTATATACAATAGACACTGTCTATACTATTTGTCCAACCAACCCAGTTTATGTTAAAAACATGAAAAATATTCAAAACTGTCAAGATTTGTGCCACGTTTGAGAATACAAAATAGAGTTAGTTAATCATGTCTCTTTTGCGCACTGGCAAGATCCACGCGGACTTTCTCCCCGACTGTTTCACGTTCTCTGAGACGTTTCATATTCTTTTCTTTCGATGCCCTTTGTTCTTCGTGTAGCTCACCATTGTATCTTGTGCTTCCCAGAGCTGTCTCTTGAGCCATGTCACGTTCCCTTCACGACCCTGTGATACTGACACCTCAAGGGTATTTTCCACCAACTGTCGTCTTAATTCTCTATTTTCTTGGTAGATTTTGGCGATGGAAAGTTGTGCCTGTTTCAGCTGCTGATTCGACTCTTGAACGTTAGCGTCCGTGGCATCTGTCCTCCTTATTCTGATCATGCTTCTCTGACTTGTGACTTCGACAGGCTCTAGCCAAATAGCACGCATAAATAATTCCTCGACAGTTGATCTTACGCACGAATCACTTGGGATTTGGGTTTCCCCAACATCCTTATTCTTCCTTGGCCTTCCACTTCTCCGGGGTATCTGTTATTGGGGAGGCATGTCTTCCAATGTCCTTCCTTCCGACACAACTTCTTCCACTTTGGCCTTCACATGGTGTGATATCATTGTTTTCGTGTGTAGGTAGGAACCTCCCTTAGAAACCGTGGGAATGCCCGCTGCGAGTAAGAACGAATCCCAGGTGCTTTGGGGTTCAAGCCCGAAACTTCTGTTGCTTCGCGTGCCCTTTTTTTATGTTTTGAGGGGTTATCATGGTGCAACATGTATCTGTCTTATGCACGGGGAACTTGGCGAGTGCCTAAAGCAGAAAACTTGATCAATCCGATCTCGTGAGAAGAACTACCAACAATGCATACGATCGGCTAGTGAGTAGAATACATGAAGACCATCCATAATTTATAACAGAGTGGGCAGTGGGTGGAAACGTGCTAGGGAACATTGAATTCATGGTGATTGGATGTTTTGAAGTGAACTGAATATTTTATGTGGCACATCCGTGCGACAGATATGTTTCGGTGCATGTGAGATACAACCGATAGGAGTTGCAGGGTGTGCATGACATGAGCGCCATGATTTTTTATTCTTCTAGCCTTCATGATGAGATGATGATGGTTGCTGCACTTTCTGACGTGACTTCTGTTTAAACAACTTGCCTCGACCTGAGGCACCTAATGACTTCCCTTACGACATGACCCAACTCTTTTGGAACATACCCGTACTCTTAACACATGTTTGGCTCTGACATCCTTTCCCAACTCTAAGGGCCAATCGACCACTGGCGTGACTTCGAATCTCATGTTATTTTGTACTCGATCTTTCATGCTGTGGCACATAGACCCACCCTAACTAGATAAAAATGATGACGCTAACAGAAGCGAAGCAAGCGATTTGAAAGCTGCAGAGATCCCATAAGTATCAAATAATGAGGTTTAGCGAGCTCTACAGGTATGTACTAGTTTGGATTTCTCATGCTTACACTTTATACATGTATTTTACCCAGTGTTACTCTATACGTGGTCTCTAAAGGATTTCATTTTTTTTTATTGCAGGAGAGATGCCTTCAAGTATTGGGCAAGAATAACTCGGGAGCCTCATCGAGAAATTCATGAAAATGGGCCAAGTGCGAGAAGAACTGGATAAAAATCAACAAGGAAATGAAGGATATCAGGCTCTCTGAGTTTGTTATGCCTGATGATTTCATTGACTTATGTGACATAGTCAAATTGCGCACTGAGCAAGGTTCATCGTGGGCTGAAGAACTAGCAAAGGTGGCAGACACATTGCCAGGTCAGGTGCGACAGTTTATGGAACACTCGATCAAAACTCAGGCTATGCTGCAACAATTAAGTGCTAGTCTAGTCAAGTATTGGGCAGATGCGGTAGTGATAAGAGAGATTTATGTGGCCCCAATGGAACATCAAATATTCCCATACGCCAACACTTGCGAGGAGTTGTTCATCAAATGGCTGGAGTACGAGAAGAGTCACCCTTTTAAAGTGATATCTTGAGATGACACTTAGATAAATTGATAGGAGAGAATACCATGTGGCGAATTTTGTTTTACTTATCTGCACTTTAGCTATTATTTTTAGTTAATTTTATGTTATAAATAGGAGCATCGACCGATCAGTAAAAGGTCGATGGTTGTTGCAAGAAAATCTCATTTTTTGTTTTGTTAAGAATTATTTTGGCGTTGCCTTTAATTGAGAAGTCCTTTTGGACCAGAGACAAGTTTATGTTTTCATCAAATGCGTGTATGATTGGATGTGGAGAAGAACTATTTCCTATATCATCTCATGAATGGATGTTGTAATGAGTAAGAGCTATTAAATATATTGATAAGTTATCTGATGCAATGTTTTACAATTCTTTCTTTAATGATGAAAATGAATCTTTTTGTTAGTATGTGATTGATGATTTGAGTCGAGTGAATTATTTTACTTGCCATCGTTTATCACATGCATGTTTTATTTTGATAATTTGTATCTCAGTCAGTAATTGGAATATTCACACGATTAACGTATTAGTACTAGGCATGTGGTAGACGATCATTTCCTGCACGCTAGAGTAAAGGGTTATCCCAAACTCAGCCTCTTCTCCAATATTTTAGTTTGTTCCCACTTTGTTACCTAGTTGGTTTATACCAAATTTATCTTATATTAGTCCTACCTAAGAGAAAATACAAAAAGAGAACGTCCGAAATGAAGGAGAGAACCTTCACAAGAAAATGTAAGGCCCATCAATTATTTCAGTCAGATCGCAAGATCTGGAGAACCATTCCACCATTAAACATTGCAGAGTCTAATTGGGCCTCGGTGCTAGGTTTGGTTCCTGCTATTGATTTAAAGGGATTTAGGACCCATCAACAGAATTGGCGCTAGAAGGAGGAACTGAAGAATGAATGGCTGAATACATATTCCATATAATATTTCAGACAACTTGTAGATTCAAAACAGACCACATGCATGGTTAGTCATTCCCAAGACAACCCACAGACACTGATTACTCCTAAAATGAGTAATTCACCCCAACACAAGGAAGACCGTTTGTTCCCTGATATACCTTACTCTCTTCCTCACAAGGAATTAAATCAATTTAGAATAATCACAAAAGCATATGCCCAATAGATCAGTGCGTTGTCCTTAGCTCCGATACTTCCTCAAAGACAAAAAGTAAGCAGGCCCATGGTCGACACCCCCGACCAGGTATTTGTACACATAGTAGAAGACCTAATAGATTTCACAATCACTGAAATCGAACATCATCTTAATCTAATCCCTGATACGCCAACCAACGACGTCTCTGAGCCGGACGATTTTTCGGAAGAGGAAGAGTTTAACTCAGGATTCAAAGATATGGAAGACAACAATGACCATGATGAAGAAAGGGGAAAACCACCTCAGAAGAATCAACCTTGGTTGGCCAGAGACGCTTTGGACATCCTAGGGTGAGTCCATAACCTTCCCCGACATCCAAAGAAATTACTTTCTAAATTTGACCCTGAAACCTCAGGACTACCTGAAGATCATATCAAGAAATTCATACTGTCTATCAGACTGATGAATGTCCAACGTGAGGATGTAGTTTTCAGGTTCTTCCCCTACACTTTCAAGAATTCGGCTTCCACATGGTATTTTAACTTACCTATAGGATCCATAACTTGTTGGACGAAGTGTCAAAATGATTTTTTAGATAAATTTTCCGAAGAGACTACTACGAGACCTTTGATGGCTGAGTTGTTCGCAACCACCATGAGCTCGAAGGAAAGGGTCAAAGACTTTAATCAAAGATTTACCACCATCTTAAACAAATTCCAGCTCGAAGCTAAACCTACTCAGGAATTGCAAATCGAAGTATACGCTAATGCCCTCCCAACTTCGATTTTCATGTTTGTGAAGAGGGATGCCAAACTAACCCTAGCTGAGAATTTTGAAGAAGCCAAAATGATAGAGTTCTATATGAAAGGGTGTAAATAAGGCCATGTCTCTTTAGTTAAGAATGAAGTTCAACCTCCTCCCAGAAGATAACTCTTGTTAACTAGACCCACAGAGAAACAAACAGAACAAGGTCCTAAAAAAGGTAATGGAGACATAGAAGACCTACAACGCATGGAAAAAAAACTATCCAATGAAATCATAGACATGAAGAGAAGTGCAGGGGAGGGAAACCAAGGTCAAAGGCCCTATAATCCTTTATTTAAAAGGAACCCACCATTCAAATCAATTGAACCTCCCCCAACTAACTTAAATATTGATCTGATAAATGTAGCATCCGATTCCTTCTGTACTTATCACCAAGAAAACCACTTTGAAAGAGACTGCTCTCAATAGGTGCATGCCATGAATTTGATGGCCAACCAATTTTTAGACGAAGTCTCCCTGGCTGAACAGTCAAGCGGCTCCAGTATGAATATCATCGATCAAGAAAAAATCACTCCACCAGAAGAAACAACCATGTTGATATGGGATCCTGACATAACCATGCCTTCCGACGACCTGTTTAAGGTTCAAGAACCACCTGCTGAAGTATTGGATGTGAAAACATGAAGTAGGGGTCAACCTGTCTCAAACAACCTTACTACTACCCAAAATTCGGGAGGAAGATCAACTCCCGATTACTCAAAAACTCAAAAATACCATTTTCTCCCCGTAAGGAACCTATAAGCATCCATACTCGAGAATCACCCAAGCTAGATTACAATGTAGTTGAAGATTTGAATAAGTTAAAGGCTAATATCTCAGTTATGGACATATGTAGAATCCTTCAAAAAAAATACTTCTTGCTACAAGCTTTGAAATCAGTAGAGAATCTTACAAAAAACAATGGTCAGGGAAGAAATCTAACCCCCTCGGATCTAGTAAATAAACCAACTGTGAACGCTTGTTCTGAAGATAAGAAGGGGAAACCTTTTGTTCCACCGTTCCTATTAACATTTTAAGTCTTCAACAGAAACCTCCATAACTGTTTGGTTGATTCAAGAGCCTCCTCTAATGTTATGCCACTGTCTGTTTGCAAAAAACTAAACACGGTCCCTCTCAAAAGTTACAAACATGTAATACAACTAGATAGAACCTAGGTCGAGGTCATGGGAGAACTCAAAGATGTGATGGTTAGGATAGAGACCCATCCTAAGTTTGTGCAAGTGATTGACATCATTGTAGTAGATATTCCATAAGCTTATGGTTTATTATTAAGCCGAGATTGGTCTGAAAAGTTAAACAGATAATTTAATACAGACTGGGTGCACCTTTGGCTACCATTAAAGGGACACAAAAATATGATCAGAATTGATAAGGAAAGATATCTGAAACATACTGTCACTGACCTAGAAACCCTAAACGAACCCTCATCGACAAATTTCCCTGTGCTATGCAATTATTCCTGCGATTCCCACTTCAGGAACTTCTCCCCTCTCTCATATGATGTCCCTCTCACTCGGAACTCCGAAATTATTTTTCAAGAGGAGTTTCCGACAATGGCGGAAGAAAGCCTCTTCTGCCAAGAACCTGTGTTAGAAATCATAGAACCAGCAAGAGGAAAAGATGAAAGTAATAGGAAGGGGGAAGCTGACACATGTTGCCCACAAGTTTGGACTCTGTATTTTGATGGATCTAAATCGCAAGAAGGGTCAGGAGTAGGGTGTATCCTCATTAATTTGAAAGGAAAACAAAATTTTATGTCTTGTAGACTAGAATTCGAATGCACGAATAACACTGTCGAGTATGAAGCTCTAGTGCAGGGGCTAAAGAAATCCATAGACTTGAACGTCAAATAATTGAAGGTTTTTAGAGATTATGAAATCATTGTCAGACAGATAAGGAACACTATACATTGCAACTCTTTGCATCTGAATAATTACCAACATGAAGTGCACAGGCTGATAGATCATCTTGAAGCTTTCAACATTTCAACAATTCTTAGAGAAAAGAACAATCTTGTTGATTCTCTCGCCATCGTTGCTTCAAGGTTGTCACCTCTAGAATATTATGAAGCCTCCCGGTTTACTGTGGAATTTCTCTACAAAACATCGGTGCCCAACAATATTTATAATTGGAAGGTATTTGAAGGAGATGAACATATCATAAACTTTTTGACTAACCAAGATAATTTCAAGGACTTGGCTATTGACAATGAAGTATTCCAGGAACAATCGAAGGAAACCAACCCTCATATAAATTAGTCGATCGAAAAATCAAAGTCTTACACAATACCGAAGGGGATAGCCAATTTAGAAAACATTTTTGAGCTAAAAAAAAGATTTAAGGGGTCAAAAAACGCGAAGAAAGGTAGTTGCTCCCATGGATGAAACCATAAATATCGGATCCCCGAAAAACCCAAAAAACGTAAACCTCAGAAAAACCGTATCTAAATAAGAAAGGAAGGCCTATCTCAAACTCTTCAGACAATATCAAATTGTCTTTGCGTGGTCCTACAGAGATCTGAAAACTTATGATACCTGTATCATTCAACAGACTATCACGTTAAAGCCTGAGGCGAAACCCTTCCAATAGAAGCTCTGAAAGTATCACCCTTCCCTGGAGCCTCTCATGTGTCAGGAGTTAAAGAAACTATTAGATGCCAAAATTATCTTCCAGGTTAGACACTCTGCATGGGTAGCTAATTTAGTTCTTGTAAGGAAAAAGTCTGGGGAGATTCGCTTATGCATAGATTTCAGAAATCTCAACAGAGCTTCAGAAAAGGACAGCTACCTAGTTCCACCAATGGAGAAACTCTTGCAGACGGTGTCTGGCTCTAAAATTTTCTCCTTACTAGATGGTTTCTCAGGGTACAACCAGGTTTTAGTTTCAGAAGAAGATCGCTTGAAAACTACCTTCCGAACCATCTGGGGAACTTTTGCTTACAAATGCATGCCTTTTGGGTTAATCAATGCAGGAGCGACCTTCCAGAGGGCCATGGATGTAACATTTCAGGGACTAATCAACAAGTGTGTAGTAGTGTACTTGGACGATGTAATTGTGTATTCAAAGAAGAAAGAAGATCACATCCAACACTTAACCTAGATTTTCGAAAGGTGTAGGAAATATGACATATCCTTAAACCCTAAGAAAACCATCTTTGGTGTCAAAAAAGGTAAGTTGTTAGGCCACATCATATCTCAAGCGGGCATTCGTATAGACCCAAAAATAATTAAGGCTATAGCTCAGCTTCCATTGCCTCACAACAAGAAGGATATGAAGTTTTTCTTTAGGAAAAAAAATTTTGTGAGGAAGTTCACTCCCGATTTCATAGAAACTATCAAACCTCTACAAAAGATGATTAGTAAGGATGTTGAGTTTAAGTGGGATGATGAACGAAATATGGCTTTCATCAGGATCAAAACCACTATCTCTCAAGCCCCAGTGCTACGAAGTCCCGATTTCAAAAAAGATTTCTTCCTCTTCACTTTCTCTTCTGACCAATCGTTGGCCGCAATATTAACCCATATGGATGATGACAAAAACAAAGCCCATGTATCGTTCATGAGCACTAACCTCCAAGGTGTTGAACTTAACTATCCTACTATGGATAAACAAGATTATGCGGTTTATAAGGCAGTAAAACATTTCATATCTTACATCCTCAAGAACCAAACCAAAGTAATCGTGCCTCACCCTGCAATTCGATCCCCATTTACTCAACAGGAGATGGGGGAAAGAAGAGGAAATTGGATGGTAGTAGTTCAAGAATTTGACCTAGATATAAAACTTGCTAAACTGGTTAAAGGACAAGGGTTATGCAAACTGACAGCTGAAGCTCAAGACCAAGTAAATGAATACCCCAGATGGGAGAATGAAATGGCATTATGGTGTGGTGAAGCTTCATACATTTACCCAGGACAAGAATCTTGGTATGAGAAATTGAATTATCTCCTACACCATGGGACTTGTCCAGATAACCTCAACCGTAGGGAAATGAGAGTTCTTAGGGTAAAATCTGTGCAATATCGCCTCATAAATTTGGTACTCTTCCGGGTTAATTATGATGGGGTAATTTTGATATGCCTCGAACTTGAAGATGTATATAAGGTTCTAAAGGAGCTCCATGATGGCCCTGTCGATGGACATTTTGTAGGAGACACCACTGCTCATAAGATACTGAGAGCCAACTATTATTGGCCCACTTTGTTCAAGGATGCTCACACATATGCTAGAAACTATAAAACTTGTCAGATAAGCGTTGGGAGAGAAAAGAGAGAAGCGGTCCCACTCCAACCGGTGACCGTTTCTAGGCCTCTTAAGCAACGGGGGTTAGACATCACAGGAGAAATTACACCAAGTTCTTCAAAACAACATAAGTACATAATCACTTCCACCGATTATTTCACAAAATGGGTGGAATCCATTCCTCTGACTCATGTAAACGAGAAGGTGGTAATCCAATTCATAGAACAACAACTAATCACGAGGTTCAATGTCCCTTTTGTTCTTGTTTTTGATAATTCTTTTTACTTTTCTTCCACCCTATTAACTGAGTTTTCCCCAAACAAAGGGATCATAATTAGATACTCTGCAAATTATTATCCACAGGGAAACAGAGTGGTTGAATCAACTAATAAGATGATAGAGTTACACCCAAGGAAGCTATAGGAAATTCCCCATACTTTCTAGTATACGAACAGGAAGCCATCCTACCGAATGGGTTATATCTCCTATCTCTTCAACTTGCTCAGGAGTCTAGGGGGCATCCCTCATCAACCTTACAACAAAGAATTGACACCCTGATCATGTGCGAAGAAGAAAAGGAGAAAGATAAATCAAAATTCATAGCCCACCAACAAATAGTTAAAAGATGGTTTGACAAGCATAAGGATAAATAAAATAATTTTGAAGTAGGAGACCTAGTCCTGAAGTGGGACATAGAAAACGAGCCTAAAGGAAAACATTCCAAGTTTCTGAATCTATGGCTCGGACCTTTCCAGGTGGCCGAGAAGATTGGGGCAGGCACTTATCGGTTATATAATCTAAGGGGGGAACCTGACACTCTCATATATATATATATATATATATATATATATGTTTCGCGTGTGTATTTTCATGATTTTTTTGTTAGCTAGGCCGATTGGGAAATGCATTTTTGTTTTCTTTTGCTATTTGGACTTCTGCGCTTTTGAATATTGTGTTTAGCAAGACAATGGTTGACCTCAAATCGTGCGACATAGCGAACTCTCTTCCTAACTCGTCGCTCACATACAAAAACAAGAAGTGATGGGGAACCTACGATTGTTTCAAGGGATTTTCCATCTAACCTACGCAGAGGAACAACTTTGGAGAAATGTGGAAGTGTCTTCTTAGTGGTTTGGTAAGACTTTAAGGGAAAGAAGGAAAGTTGTAAATGACTACATGCACCTCAGAGACAGAACTAGTAAGATTCACCTTAATCACCTCATATTTTTGCAAATAACAGACGTCCTCCTCTCCTGCTCGCTCAGGGTATTCTGTCGAAATAAAAATCAACTATATCAAATGAGCGCACAGTAAGAGAGGGTATGTAGATAACTCCATCGGGGCTATGGATGATAGCTAGCAGTGGAGCAAGGTATGTGACGTTGGGGTGACTCCGCCGGGGCTATGGATGCTCGTTGGCAGTGGAGCAACACCGTAGCAAACGAATGAAGGGAACAAAAGTGCCTAGTAGCTATGAATGGTTTACTAGATTTTTTTCAAAGAAACGAAGGAGGAATAAAGGTTGAAAACCCAATAGGCAGACCCGAAAGCATCAACCAGAGAAGTTCAAGTGCCAAGGTAAAAGAGGCTCTGATTTAAAACTGGTTAAGTTCTCCACCAGCTTTTGCATCAACCAAGCACGAAGGAGGAACAAAGATTCTGCTTTCGCCCAGTAAATCGCCATTTTTTGAGCACTCAACAAACCCTAAAAAGCCTATGTCAAAATTTACTTTTTGGGTACCATTTGATCTTTTGCACTGTCTAATTTGACTTCATTGTGAAAAATATTGTCTTTGCTTATCATATTGACTCTCATTAAGTATTTCAAAGTTTGCCTAAATATATGAAAAACTCATGACTTAAAAGGATTAAATTTTAAATAAAGAATCAACAGCCGAAACATTTCACCCGATGTGCCAAAATTTGGCATCAGAAAGAATTAAAGATGAATGAAAATAACTCGAAAAAAACTGTCGTCATCGAGCGCCGATCTTCATCAGCATCGACAAAAGGAAGTTTTCTTTCACGACAAGCATTACACAAGGATATCACCGACAAATGATCCCCTTCGACGTTGGTAAAAGGATAAAAGAGTAAATGTTAACGAAGAAAGAAATGATATCATTGATGGTCGATACCCAACGTGCTTAGCGAAACGGAGAAGACCAAACCACGACGAACGGTCGGACCATGCTAAATGTTTTTCTCCGATCACTGACCCCCGAAACATTTCGACATTGGGAGTTTTTGAAGATGCTAACCCAAAGGAAAATACGCGATAGGTTTATCCCTGATCATCGATCCCCGACACCATTTTTGGCATCAGCGATCCTAGGTTTAGTTTAAGAACGCACAACTAGAGGAAAGTCCTAAATCCGACTAATAATCGCGAGTTAAGTCACCGATTTTCATTGCCATGTGTCCCAATCCAATCTCTCCATGTCATCACCATATGATGAAATCGATCGGCGTCGAAGGTTTTTCAAAAGGATCTTTTGAATTTTTCGAGAGAACACAACACCCTCAACGCCTTCGTCGTCAACCCATAATGAATTAATCTAAAAAGATTTGGGGAGGAAAATACACAAAGAAACTCAAAGCACCACTGAGGATGAATTCAGAGTTAACTTGGATGAAATACGGTTTCTATGAATGGTGCGAACAAGGGGAGTTACATAGCAAATCCCAAGCTCGAAAATACGTTATGAATCAGACAGAAAAATATATGGATAAAGAACACAAGAAATACATATACAAAGAAATGAAATGATACATCCAACCACTACAACCAAAATCCTTTCATCAAAGTTTCAAGAATTTTACATTAGGTTTCAATCGAGCTCAAATTACATATGATAGACACTGTCTATACTATTTGGCCAACCAACCCGGTTTACGTTAAAAACATGAAAAATCTTCAAAAATGTCAAGATTTTTGCCATGTCTGAGAATATAAAATAGAGTTAGTTAATCATGTCTCTTCTTCTCGCTGGCAAGATCTGCGCGGACTTTCTCCCCGACTGTTTCACATTCTTTCAGATGTTTCATATTTTGTTCTTCCGATGCCCTTTGTGCTTCGTTCAGCTTCACGATTGTATCTTGCGCTTCCCAGAGCTGTTTCTTGAGCCATGTCACGTTCCCTTCATGACCCTGTGATACTGACACCTCAAGGGTCTTTGCCACCAACTATCGTCTTAATTCTCTATTTTCTTGGTAGAGTTCGGCGATGGCAAGTTGTGCCTGTTTCAGCTGCTGAGTCGGCTCTCGAATGTTAGCGTCTATGGCATCTTTCCTCCTCGTTCCTCTCCCGCTTCCCTAACTTGTGACTTTGACAGGCTCTAGCCGAACAACACGCATAAGTAATTCCTCGACAACCAATCTTATGCACAACTCACTTGGGATTTGGAATTCCCCAACATCCTTATTCTTCCGTGGCCTTCCCCTTCTCCAGGGTATCTTCTTTTGGGGAGGCATGTCTTCCAACGTCCTTCCTTCCGACACAATTTCTTCCACTTTGGCATTCGCACGGTGTGATATCATCATTTCCGTGTCCAAGTAGGAACCTCCCTTAGAAACCACAGGAATTCCCGCTGCGAGTAAGAATGAATCCCAGGCACTTT
The DNA here is from genome assembly GCA_009831015.1 of Picea engelmannii. Taxonomy (NCBI): domain Eukaryota; kingdom Viridiplantae; phylum Streptophyta; class Pinopsida; order Pinales; family Pinaceae; genus Picea; species Picea engelmannii. The sequence goes on along the minus strand of WSFP011314653.1, from coordinate 6,977 downwards.
GGGGCTCAAGCTTGGCACTTCTGCTACTTCACGTGCCCCTTCTTATGTTTTGAGGGGTTCCCATGGTGCGACACGTATTTGTCTTATGTGTGGGGAACTTGGCACGAGACCGAAGCAGAAAAATTAATCAATATGAGCTCGCGAGACAAATTATCAACATTGCATAAGCTCGGCTAGTGAGTAGAATACATGAAGAACATCCATAATTTATAACAGAGCGAGTAGTGGGTGGAAATGTGCCAGGGAACACTGAATTCATGGCGACTGGATGTTTTGAAGAGAACTGAATATTTTATGTGGCACATCCGTGCAACGGATACGTTTCGGTGCGTGTGAGATACAACCGATAGGAGTTGCAGGGCATGCATGACACGGGCACCATGATTTTTTTATTCTTCCAGCCTTCATGATGAGTTGATGATGGTTGTTTCACTTTCCGATGTGACTTCTGTTTAAACAACTTTCCTCAACCTGAGGCACCTAGTGACTTCCCTTATGACAGGACCCAACTCTTTTGGAACATACTCGTACTCTTAACACATGTTTGGCTCTAACATTCTTTCCTGACTCCAAGGGCCAACTGGCCACTGGCGTGACTTCGACTCTCATGTTATTCCATACCCTATCTTTCATGCCGTGGCACACAGACCCACCCTAACTAGAGAGAAATGATGACGCTAACAAAAGCGAAACAAGCGATTCGAAAGCTGCATAGATCCCTTAAGTATAAAATAACGAGGTTTAGCGAGCTCTACAAGTATGTACCAGTCTGGATTTATCATGCTTACACTTTATACATGTATTTTACCTAGTGTTACTCTATACGCAACCTCTAAAGGATTTCATTTTTTTTATTGCAGGGAATATGCCTCCGAGTATTGGGCAAGAACAACTTGGGAGCCTCATCAGGAAATTCAAGAAAATGGGCCAAGTGCGAGAAGAATTGTATCAAAATCAACAAGGAAATGAAGGATATAGGGTTCTCCGAGTTTGACATGCCCGATGATTTCTTCGACTTATGCGACATAGTCAAATCACGCATCGAGCAAGGTTCATCGTGGGCCGAAGAACTAGCAAAGGTGGCAGACACAGTGCTACGTCAAGTGCGACGGTTTATGGAACACCCAATCAAAGCTCGAGCTATGCTGCAACAGTTAAGTTCCAGTCTAGTCAAGTATCAGGAACATGTGGTAGAGATAAGAGAGATTTACGCAGCCCTGATGGAACATCATAGGTTCACATATGCCAACACCTGCGAGGAGTTGTTCATAAAATGGTCGGAGTACGAGAAGAGTCACCCTTTTAAAGTGATATATTGATATGAATCTTAGATAAAATAATAGGAGAGAATGCCATGTGGCTAATTTTTTTTTACTTATTTACACTTTAGCCGTTATTTTTAGTTAATTTTGTGTTATAAATAGGAGCATCGACCGATTAGTAAAAGGTCGATGGTTGTTGCAAGAAACTCTCATTTTTTGTTTTGTTGAGAATTCTTTTGGAGTTGCCTTTAATTGAGAAGTCCTTCTGGACCAGAGACAAGTTTATGTTTTCATCAAATGCGTGTATGATTGGATGTGGAGAAGAACTATTTCCTATCTCATCTCACGAATGGATGTTATAACGAGTAAGAGCTATTAAATCTATTGATAAGTTATCTGATGCAATGTTTTACAATTCTTTCTTTAATGATGAAAATGAATCTTTGTGTTAGTATGTGATTGATGATTAGAGTTGAGTGAATTATTTTACTTGTCTTCGTTTATCACATACATGTTTTATTCTGATAATTTGTCTCTCATTCAGTAATTGGAATACTCACATGGTTAACGTATTAGTACTAGGTCTGTGGTAGACGATCATTGCCTGTATGCTAGAGTAAAGGGTTATCCCAAACTCAGCCTCTTCTCAAGTAGTTTAGTTTGTTCCCACTTTGTTACCTATTTGATTTATACCGGATTTATATTATATCCGTCCTACCTAAGAGAAAATACAAAAAGAGAACGTCTGAACCAAAGGAGAGAACCTTCACAAGAAAATGTAAATCCCATCAATTATTTCGGTCGGATCGCAAGATCTGGAGAACCATTCCACCATTAAACGTTGTAGAGTCTAATTGGGCATCGGTGGAGGGTTTGGTTCCTGCTATTGAGTTAAAAGGATTTATTACCCATCAACAGGTGGATCCCTTAAAATTCAAATCCATTCTCACTTTATCTCCTCCCAACAACCTCACTCAACTGCAAAGTTTGCAAGGGAAGACAAACTTTCTTTGCCGCTTCATTTGGAATTACGCAGAAATCACTAAAGGATTCATGAGATTGCTACCGAAATATACCCCTTTCATCATGGATGCCACCGCTCACCACTCATTTTATGCTCTTAATCATGCTTTAATGAACACACCTCTTTTGCATCCACCGGATTATGCAAGAGATTATATCATTTATTTGGATGCCTCTACTTCCACTACTTCTATGGTGTTAGTCCAAGAGGATGATGAAGACACCAAACATGTGATCTAGTATCTGAGAAAAATTCTATCAGGTCCTGAACTCCGGTATCCATATGTCAACAAGTTGTCTTTGGCAACAGTTATTGTCATCCATATATTTCTCCATTACATTTTGTTACGCACTACCATGATCATCGTAGACTCAAACCTCATATACCACATCTTGACTCACCAAGTACTTGGGGGAAAATATTCCAAATGGATCATCATTCTCCAAGAATTCGATCTCGAGTTTGCCAAATCCAAAGCTAAGAAATCATGATCTTCCCCATACTAATGAGGATACTGAACCCATCAATTCTCTTCCTGATGAATTTGTGTTCTTTATTAGTACGTCTAATCCTTGGTATGGAAATATTCTTCTCTATCTCCAAACCCAATGCTTTCATCCTATCATTTCATGTGATGAATGATGTTGCATTAGACACCACTCAAAACGCTACCTTATCATCGACGACACCTTGTACCATTGGGGCATTGATATTGTCCTCCAACGTTGTTTAACCCACGAAGAGGATGAACAAGTTTTGAATGGCTATCACCTTGCATCTTGTGGCGATCATCTTTCTGGGATGGCTACAACCCAAAAAATTCTACATGATGGTTATTTTTGGCCTTCCATATTCAAATATTGCATTGAGGTCATTAAAAAATGCCCACCCTATCATATCTTTCAAGGGAAAGCACGCACCCACCCTGGTCCACTTCATGCCATTGTCATCATCGACCTCTTTGCAAAATGGGGCATTGATTTTATGCAATGTAATCCTACCTCAACCGGGGGGCTCGATTATATCATCGTTCTCGTCGATTACTTCATTAAATGGGTTGAGGCTATGCCTACATTTCTTAACGATGGACACACTGCAACACTTTTTGCGTTCAACTACATCATCACTCGATTTGGTGTTTCACAAGCTATTGTAATTGATCATGGATCCCATTTCCAGAACCGGATGATGGGAGAATTGCACACCAAGTTAGGTTTTCACCATGAAAACGCATCCCCCTACTATCCTCGGGCCAATGGACAAGTTGAATCCATCAACAAAGTCCTGAAGAACATGCTTCAATGCATGGTGGGAGCAAACAAAATCTATTGGCACTTGCAACTCTTCTTCTCACTATGGGCTTATCAAACTTCAGTTAAAACTGCAACTGGATTTACAACCTTCCAGTTGGTATACGGGATAGAAGCAATATTATTGATCAAATGTGAGATTCCTTCATTGAAAGTTGTCATAGAACTATTACCCCACACTTCTGTTGAAGAGGAATGATTCTTATATCTGACCAAGTTGGATGAAACCCATCGCGATGTTGCTCTCATCAACAATACATATAAAAAAACACATGAAAAATCAATATGATAAGTCCATCCAACCTCACACTTTCACAGAAGGAGATCTAGTCCTGGTCTATGATCCAGATCATGACAAACTGAGGGCAGGGAAGTTAGAACCCATGTGGCATGGGCCATACATCATAAAACACGTGTTACAAAGAGATGCCTACGATTTAGTAGACTACAATGTGATATCTCTCGGTGAGCCCCGCAATGGCCTTTACCTCAAGAAGTACTGTGCATAAAATATCTCACATGTGTTCTTTTTACATTACTGTACTATATACTTTTGACTTGGTGTGTCTTTTCTTTTGCGTGCACAAGTTTTGTATTAGATTCTTATAGTTTGCTTTGTGATTGAATGCATATATGACATCATTTGTTCCCATCTATTTCAGCTTTTCAGATGACGTTAGTCGACATACCCAAAACATCGCTTCTGCATCTTGGGTCATCTACCACTCTGGCGAGTTGGTATGTTCAAAAGGGATTTGCCTCGGATCTGCAACCAATAACATTGTAGAGTACCATGTCGTCATTAGACTCTTAACCAAATCCTCCTCTCTAGGTATATCTAAATTGATTATTAACCTCGAATATCAACTCGTGGTCCGTCAAATTAATCATGAGTACTTCGTTCACAATTCTACTTGACTATGTCTCCATCTCAGGGTTCGTCGTCTCGAAAGAGATTTTGAATTTCTTGAGTATAGACACATATCAAGAGAAATTAACATGATTGCAGATTTGTTAGCGAATTACATGTTGGATTGGTATATTGCGCATAGATAAACATTTGAAACATAAATCATATGTATAAAAACATCACATAAAACAAAAAATGCAACATAGATAGGCACTACAAAACTCGTATATATATATATATATATGCTTGGTAGAAAAAGTTTTTTGAAATACATCATACAAAAGTACATAGCAAGGCAAAACATTGGCCTTCGTTCCCATAGTATCGTCATAAAGACTACAAAATAACTGAGGACTCTACTCGTCCACATGTATCATGTTTTACTCTGCATAACACTCTACTGCTCGTGCCACCCATCGTAGAAAATGATTGAGGCCTTCAGAGACCTCAATTGTGTGTCGTTGTAAGTGTAAAGGCATGTCTCTCCTCCTCAAGGAAGGAACACCCATCGTCAAGCCCCAAAGGTTTCTCTCCACCTCCAGGATTCCTCCTACTATGACGTCATGTTCTGATGTCGCTTGTGCATCCCCACTGTGCCCCAATGCTGGCATCTCCGTCGGGCGTGACACACCTTTGTCTACATGATGAAAACGAAATGGTTTATATTCCTCGTTTTACAACCAAAAACATATAAAAAACAAAAATATTTTTACAAGGTTATGGTCTTTTATGCCCTATGCATCCCACTGTATGCCCTTGGGAAGTCCCAAGTCAACGCTTCCTCTGAAATATACCCCAGCATAAGGGAAGTCCTCAATCACCACTAACTGCCTCCTCCACCATGCAAAGAAGTCAACAATGAATCTGAAAGCTGAGGGCTCATTCCCCAACTTGGGGGATAGACTGGTCCACCTCTCCATGCGAGGCTTGGTCATAGGATGTGCTATCATTGCAACCTGTGGTTGCATCTGGGAGATTCTCTCTAGTGTTGCACATTATTTTGGTCACTCTAATGATGACCCCATAGGCATGTGTTCAGGCTTCCAAAACAATCTTTCACATGAGGAAAATGGTTGAGTTCTTCCCCTACAAGACACATTTTTAAAATGACGCCGCAGGCTGACAGTGGTACACAATGCGAAAATCCTTGATTTCCGCAGGCTTCTCTATGCTTGGCCTGTGGGATTTACGCATGTTGTTATATAGGCAGGGTACGACGACGCTTGAAGCTAAGAAAAGGAAGAAGTTTCACAAAGTTTCTAGAAGGAGAATCTTCTAGAATGTGAGGTGGTGTCCGTATGGTTGTGATCTTACTGGATTTTCTGATTTGGTGGGATCATCCTCATCCTAGTAACCAATTCATCTTTTCCTATATAATAATGGATTTCTCATGGAAAAGGTTAAGCAAGGTCAAGCAAGATTGAGCAAAGAATAGGCTAAAGACTGTGTGGAGAATCCTGATACAATTGATGCTTAAGGCCTCCATTTGTCCATCAAGATTTGTGGATTATCTTCACGCAAATTCAGAGCAAATGTATGTGTGTGTTGGAACAAAGGACCACCGAAAGGGAACTTGCGACATCAAGGCAATATGGTTGTATCTTCCACTTTTACTTAATATGATACAATGGCATGTTTCTTTCCCACAAAATCATTAGTATTTTATTACATGACTCCTTGATCACATGTTTAGGTTTCCATTGAATCTACAATTGTTTCTTTCACTTTGGTTGGTTTGTGTCATTGCAGATCTGATCTCACAAGAGCACCGAAGCAAAGCAAGGACAACAGAGATATAAGGAAGCGATATATAAATGTATGTCATATACTCCTTCTTTGGTGATAAATTCAATAGTAGCAACCTAGGGAAAGCGCCATGTCCCGTCTGGTTTTGTTCTAGATCCAAGTGGATATAGGGAGATTAGTTTATGTCTGCATTCACCGATTTATCCAATAACAAAATTGGCAACTCCACTGGGGATATGACTTGATTGTGGTTTTTTGTTGGCTATTTTCTCTTTACCTATTCTTTTCATTTGAAATCAGTCTTTGAGTTTGTGGGAGATCCATTCAGACTCTCAGAATTTCTTGATTTACAAACACATCCGCACTATACCTTATACATAGCCCGCGGAAACCTCCAATTTCTGCACCCTGGTCTTCAGTGCGGGATTTCCGCACCCTATCCATTCCTGGCCTGCATAAACTCTTGATTTCCGCACTGTGATATGCTATCAGCCGGCGACGACGTCTGTGAAATTTTTTGAGTTGGGTCTTAGCCTTTGTTGATGCCCAGTTTTTGATTTAACCAATTGGAAATGATTTTTAATACCAACACATGACTTTTTTCTAAACATTTGACTTGTTGTTGATTGGTTTTTGGAGATCGAACACCTCTCTTAGTCATTTTCCAATTTTCATTTTTTATTTTTAACAACAAGGGTATAATCTCTAAGCTTGTATCTGAGTGC
>ML840042.1:31022-42340 GCA_009831015.1 Picea engelmannii | reverse complement strand
CCATATTTAATTCTTATCAACCATGACAAAACAATAATGAGTCATATTTACATCAAACACTATTGGGTCCATTACCCAAAACTTTGTGCTACGGGTCTTTCTTCAAGGGTTGACATCAATGACAACCAACCTTAATCAACAATGACTTCTCTGTAGCTTAGAACAAAGTATGGGTATGATCTAGGTGGAGAGGCATAGTCCAGGTGAAGTATCCTTGTTTGACCCAAAATACCAAGTGATAACCGTCATGGTGATGCATATCCACGAGATGCCAAGGTTGGATTTGGGCGTGACTCTTGGGGGTGTGATAGATGGTATTAGAGCACTTTCGTAATGGAGAGCTTTATGGAGACACAACGCACAATATGACAGGCTTTGCACAGTCTGGAAGAGGGGCGACCCAGGGTGGTGTGACTCCTTGGATAGAGGCAGATGAAGTCATATGATGGAAGCAGACTCAAGATGACTCAAAGCAGTTCGAGTTAAGTGTCTCGCTGCGCAACCTAAAGCATAAGAGACTTGGTTTGTGCAACGAACCAAGATCTACAGGGACCTGCAACTAAGCACCTTGGAACCAAGTGGTGGACCAAGGGGCACTCTCACACAGACTGTGGAAGACGAGCACAATGCAGGTATGTCGTATTGTGATTTTGTTTGTCTTTTTCACTTAACACAGAAAGAGTGGCAAGGCTCGATTTGCAGCAAGCTACGAAGGGTTGGTGCATTGGGTTCCTTGGGTGTAAATCTTGGTAGCCAATCCCATTAGTTGTGTTTTGTGGATCTAGTTATCAACAAAAAAACTGTGCAAGCTATGGTCGACTCAGGTGCCTCTTGTTAAAACATTGCGTAACTGCAAAGAATATTCTTATCCCCTTTTGTGGATAAAGATAAAATATATTTATTATTGATTAGATCAATCCCCTTTTATGGATTGATCATGTCGGGCATTGTAATTGACCAAATCTCCTTTTGCGGATTGGTCAAACCCTAATTGTAATAGGCTAAATGAAAAGACGGCCCCAGAATATATTAAAGTGGTTATAACCACCCAGAATGAGAAGTCGGCCCTGTCAGTGAAAAGACACATGTTCAACACCTGCCAATTTGTATAAATAAGAGAGGCCAGCGCCTCATTTGGACACACACTCAGCTCACTCATCTAGTGCGCAAGTATTGAAGGAAGTTGCAGTTACCAGTTGCTGGAAGAAGGAAGAGAGAGAGAGAGAAGCACATCCTTGGGAGAGGAATTTCTGTATTGCTTGGTTCATTGTCTTGGCATTGTATTGGCTATCTATATTAAGGAAGTTTTGCTGGGTTTTCTTCCCCTTTAGGGTTTCCCAGGATAAATGCTTGTGTACTCTTGTGATTGTGTTTCTCTCAGTGATCCTATCTATGCTATTGTTATCTAGTAAATTGAAAGTAACCTAATAATAGCATAAACTTTAACACCTCTCACAACTTTTTGAAAATTGAGGTAGCAAAGGAGTTGGGACTTAGAGTCTCCCCATGCAGAGATGCTTGAAGGAATTAAATTATAAGGCAAAGGCAGCAGTTGGTGTTGCCTCCTCATTTCACACTCAACTTGATAAGTGGGAAGGTCGGGCTAACTTCATGATGATGCCTATGGATGACTTCAAGGTGATTCTTGGGAAAGAGTTCCTAAGGAGGACGCGTTCGGTCCTCATGCCATGGATGGACAAGATGGTTATACTTGGTGAATAGAAGGCTTGGGTTGTGCGCACAACCACAAGGAAGTCTGGTGGAAAGGTGCAACTTGTGTTTGCACTAAGTAGGAAGAGAGTAACAAGGCATAATGGATCACATATTTATGTAGAAATTGTTGGAGAAGTTCAAGAGGATGGAGTGGGGACACCCGTTCCACCTGAGCTCACTGACTTTTTGGGTGATTTTACAGACAAAATTTCGGATGAGTTTTTGAAAGTGCTCCCATCATGATGCATTGTTGACCATTGTATATAGCTAGAGCTTGGGTTGCAACCACTGGCAAGAGCTCCTTACCAATTGTCTAGACTTGAGTTGGAAGAGTTGAAGTGTCAGTTGATAGAATTGATTGATGTTGGCTTCATTCATCCATCCAAGTCACCATATGGCACCCCAGTTCTCTTTCAGAAAAAAGAAGGAGACTTTAGAGTTGAGGATGTGTTTGGGTTACCGAACATTGAACAAACAAATTGTGAACTGATAATCGTTGCCTTTAGTTCATGATTGCTTTGACAAGCTGGCCAAGGCCAAAGTATTTTCAAAGCTTGACTTGCAACATAGGTATTATCAGGTGCAGATTGCAAATGGAGATGAGGCTAAGATAGCCATGGTGACAAGGTACGAGAGCTATGAGTTCCTAATGATGCCTTTTGGGTTGTGCAACACCCCTACAACCTTCTGCACATTGATGAATGATGTGTTGCGACCATTTTTGGACAAGTTTGTTGTGGTGTATTTGGATGACATCATAGTGTACAACGAAAGTATGGAGGAGCACAAGAAACATTTGGCACACGTATTTGAGATGGTACGACGTAACCAATTGTCCTTGAAGAAGTCTAAGTGTGTTTTTGGGCAGACTGAGATACTGTTCTTGGGGCATTGGACTAGACAAGGATGTATTCACATGGACCCTGTGAAGGTCAAGGAAACCGAAGATTGGGAAGAGTCGTAGATAGTTCACGTTGTCAGAGACTTCCTTGGACTAGCTCCCTAAGTCGTCCAACCTCAAGAGGGAACTCATGAAGGAATTTCATGACTCACCCTGGGCTAGCCACCTAGGACAACAGAGAATGATGGCATTGTTGGAGAAAGGATACTTTTCATAGCAAATGAAGCAGGATGTGGAGGAGTATGTTCACACTTTCCTTATATGTCAATAGAATAAGATAGACACCAGAAGGAGAGCAGGGTTGTTGCAACCTTTACCAATTCCAAAGAGACCATGGACGAGTGTCTCGATGGAATTCATCACATAGCTTCCAATGGTGCAGGGATACAATGTGATTTTGGTTGTGGTAGATCAATTCTCCAAGTGTGTCATCTCTATTGCGACGAAGATGCCTTAAAATGTGGAAGAAGTTGTGAAGTTGTTTTTCAAGCACATAGTGAAGTATTGGGGTCTTCCTCTAAACATTGTGTCGGATAGGGATGCAAGGTTCACGAGTAAGTTTTGGACAACATTGTTCAAGCTTGTGGGGAGGAAGTTGTTGAAGAGTTCATCCTACCATCTGCAAACAAATGGGAAGATCAAACAAATCAACACACTTGTGGAGGACTACTTGTGTCACTGTGTACAGGCGGATTAAATGAATTGGCTGGACTTATTCGACATGGCCCAGTTTAGCTACAACTTGTAGAAGAGTTCAACGACGAGATATAATCCAATTGATTTGATGAACGCACAGGAACCCACAAATATTCATTTTGTGACACAAGACTATTATGGGACGAATCCATCAACCATGGGTTTCATGAAGAGTTGGCATAATCATTTGGAGATAGCTCGCACACACTTGAAAAACACAACAAACAAAATGAAGTAGTGGGCATACCACAACAGGTGCAACTTAGAATTCCAAGTAGGAGAGTTAATATTACTCAAGCTGAAAAAAGATCAATTCTCCATATCTCCTGCAGAGGTATGAGGTATCGTTCAAAGTTCTTTAGAAGATTGACAATGTCACCTATAGATTGGAGTTGTCGTTCCACATGCGACATATTCAACCTGTCTTCCACATTGGCCAATTGAAGTTGTTCCAAAGAGACCTGGATGACCCAAGTCAAGTTGATCCATCTAGAGCATTGACCATAGTTGCAGATAAGCCAGAGTTGGAAGTAACAATTTTTTTGGCAAGTCACATCTTAGGGCAGGGAAGAGGTTGAGTGAATGAGTACTTCATCCATTTGAAGGACAAGCTTGATGAAGAGGAAATTTGGGAAAGATATGAGCCCTTATGGAAATATGAGGACATGATTTAGGGGTTTGACAGAGGTCGCTACAGATTGCAAGTGGTACGAAAGTTGTTGAGATGACAACAAGTTTAGTGGGGGAGGATGTGAGGCCTTCCATGACACCCACCGAGTGTGCGCGCTCCTTGGACAGATTCAAAAATGGGACGGACGAAGACCACAAGGAGGGAGTGATTGGTTGGGTGAGAACTTGTATTATGTGTGTGGGCAAGGGCACCTTGGGGCATGATGGTGACATGCGAGCCCAAGGGGGAAAACACCCTTTTTCCCTTGTGACAGACGATGAAGACTTGTGTTGCATTTGGGGGAGGGTGGGGAAACTTGGGAGCATTCCCAAGTAGTGGACCTGTCTTCCCTTGGAAGCATGGGCACACCAAAGAGGTTGGATGACCCCATTAGCACACCCATAGAGAGTCATGACGATCGACACAAGGAAGAGCACAAGGCAAGGGGTGTGCACCCAAGGATGGGGTGTGACATCGATCCAAGAGATGTGATGGTTGATGGGTGAATGGGCTCGCTTGGGCGCACTGGGTCCACACAAGGGCGTGATGATTTGGTTGAGTATGACGATTCACGAAGGGGTGCGACACACCCAAAAGACATGAGGTTTCGCAAAAGTGACCCTTGGAGTCCTTATAAGAGTAAGGACACACAACCAAAGGAAGACAAGAAGAAAGTGAAGGAAGGAGACATGGAGGTTTAAGGCTGGGCACACAAGTGGTGCGCACCTTAGGCTGAGGCAAGGAGGAATGACAAGGGAAGTCTTGGTATGATAGAACCACATGTATGGATAGTTTTGATGTAGAAGGAAGAGTCGTGATACTCTTCCCATCTATGTAATTGGGACAATAACACCTTCTTTGTAAAGCTTTCTTTATGTTTTGCAATATAATAAATGAAGCTAGGTATTAAGCACCACTAGTGTCACTCGCACTATATTTTTGTCTTGTGTTTCACATGTTTTCTGTTGTATTCTAAATTGACTAAGTGTTAAATAATATTAAAAAATGTATAAGTATACAACTAAGTTGCATAGAGCAAGGATGTGACTCGTTTGTAGACTAGAATAGAGTATGGTATGCTCTAGGTGTAGAGGAGTATTCCGAGTGAAGTATCCTTGGTTGAGCCAAACTTCCAAGTGAGAACAGTCGCGGTACCACACGTACATGAGATTCCAAGGTTGGACTTGGGCATGGCTCTTGGGGGCTAGTTTCCATAGACTTCACATATTTTGGTTCTGCCTCACACATGCCTCCAAGAGACTTGTGTTTCCAGACTTCCCAAAATCGGCCTAAAAGGAGGTTTCCCCACTCTATCCACCGAATCCACCTCAAGGAAGCACAATTCCTTCCATGTGGAGTGACTTGGATCCTAGAGGGAGCTTGCCCCTCTTCATCTAAGCTTGCCTTAGAACCACAAAGCTCCTCCTGCTCTCCTTCTCTTCAAATTTGTGTCCCTTGGTTGTGTTCCCTTGTTCTCTTATAGGCAGTCCAAAGATCACCACCATGAACCATCATGTCCTTTGGGGGTGTGGCGCCACTTTGTGAACCCATGTGTGTCACGCCCCTTCACAGACCCAACCATCCAAATGAATCCTCATGCCCCTTTGCGGAGCCAGTTGCCTAAATGAATTGTCACGCTCGTAACCATCGTGCCCCTTCAGACTGACGCACTCTAATATCTTGGTTGCTTCATACTTGGGAAATCCCCTTGGAACGTTTGCATGCCCAAGGCATCCACTTGCCCAACTTCAGTGTTAAAGCAACCCCAAGTTCCATCTCTTTGAGGACTTGGGTGAGGGTCTTTGTGCCCATCTAGCCAAAGACTTTACATCGTCCCCCACCTCAAGTTGTCAGTGTCCTCAACAACAACCACAAAATCTGTGATCTCCAAGTCTCCACCCAAACTTGTGCCTCCACTGCAACTAAGTCGACTGGAAGCCCCAAGTTTTTTTCAGCTGGAAACCCAAATTTTTCCAAAGTGGAAACCCCAAGTTTTCCACAAACCCAATTGTACTGCACTCAACTCCACACAATTTGTTGTGATGTTTTTGCCTTGCTACTGTTTGGTTTTGTTGTTGCTATCCTTGCCTACTACAATGGACTACGGCCCACTTTACTTCAAAATTTTGCCCGAGTGTTGAACTCCTCATGTCTCACTATTGTGATCATACTTCAACCAAATTTTCCATGTCTCCTCACATTCTAATCCAGATTTTATGAGCAGAATGAAATGACCACAGATTATTACCAATTGCTTAACACAGAATAATAGAGATACAGTAAAACTGGTTTTCTATTCAATAATGAAATAAGCTAAAACTGTAAAATGCAGCGGAAAACAAGCTTGTTGGAATGGTGGCAGCTTGTCTCTGAGAAGAGATGTGACGGCTGCGCTCATTTGCAAGAAGATGATTACAATGAGGCTCTCAAGGCCTTTTTACAATAAACAGGAGTTTCAAAAACCCTAAACATCCAAAAACCTAACCCTAGGAGATGAAGCGCCAAAAGTCATGTGGGCCCCGTTTGGGTAAGTCAGTACATCGAATTCTCGGGGTCGTAACTTTTGCATACGATCTCTGTTTTAGGTGTATGATAGCCCATTGGAAAGATCTATCCGAGGAATATAACAGTTGCAAAAAATTTCACAATGAAATTTGATGATGAAATTTTGTGACCACAACATACCCCATAAAACGTCGTTTAGGGCCTCAAAACGGCTCCGAAAGTTCAGGACCCGAAAAACTGTTAAAAATAGTAAATTATCAAAATTGCTAGAAAGATGTTTTGAGACAGTTGGAAAATGTGGGTGGCCATCGATATCCACCTGGATCAATCCTCCATCCTTAGGAAGCAATGGTCTCCATTGCGTTGAGTTCCCCCATCAAATGAGAAAATTTCTGCTGAATTTGGCCCCGGGTGAGCCACTTGCCTTGATGCAGGAGTTGCCCTGCTTTGACGACTTGATAAAGATGGATCCTTTGTTGTCGAGTGCCCTTGATCTGTGTGTCCACAATATAATCATTGGATGCCTATTGTATGCAGTCGGGGTTGAGCTCTGTTGGTGTTAGTTGTTTTGCTACGTCTGAGGTGTCCAATAATGGTGGGAAATAAGGCCGAAGGAGGTCCACATTGAACACTGGGTGCAGGCCAAGGAAAGGATGAATGTTGAGCGCAAAAGAATTATCCCCCATAGCCTTGGTGATGGTGTATGACCCATATCGGAGTGGGAGAAGCTTCCGATGGGGTCCTGTAAGGCGTTCTTTCTACAAGTGCAACCAAAATTTGTCACCCACCTGAAACTTATGTGGAACCTGATGTTGATCATGGCACAGCTTGTACTTGTCATTAGACTTATATAGGATATCCTGAACCTATTGGTGGATGTGTTGGATCCTCTTAATGAATCGGGTGGCTTTGTCAGCCTTAGTTGGAGTAGGAGAGGAGTCGGTCGAGGTGACCGCAAGGGGAAGTGAAACATCTATGGGACCCAATGGTTGGATTCCCAACCCCACCTGAAAGGGGCTATGGCCGGTTGAGCTATGCAGGGCTCGATTGTAGCTATGCTGGACATAGGGAAGACTCTCATCCCATGTGTGAGGGTGCTTGGAATTATACATGCACAAGATATGCATGATCATTCGATTTACGACCTCGATTTGGCCATCTGTCTGGGGGTGGAAGGCCGTGGATTTGGTGAGCTTGGTGTCCAACAGTGACTAGAGGCTCGACCAGAATGTGCTGAGAAATCGACTGTCCCGATCTGAGACAATGGTTTGTGGGATTCCAAAATGTATCCAGACTCGTTCAAAGAAGAGCTTGACAATGGCTTATGTTGTGATGCTCTTCTTGCAAGCAACCCGAATCGCCATCTTAGAAAAGCGATCAACAACCACAAAAACACAGTCATTTCCCCGCTTGGTGGATGGGAGGCCCGACATGTAGTCCATTGAGATGGATTCCCATGGTCTGTCAGGAGTAGGAAGAGGGGTGTACAGGCCCTATTTCTTAGTGGTTGGTTTGGCAATAGCGCAAGCAGTGCAAGACCTGATATACTTGATGACCTCCTGTCGAAGTTTCGGCCAGTAGAATTGTTTTTGTAACATCGCCACTATCTTTTCGACGCCAAAGTGTCCTGCCACCCGGCTGTAGTGGGCTTCCCATATCAGCTTCACTCGCTCACTTGAGGGAACACATATATGGCCCAAATGACACAACAACCAATCCTAAAGATGGAAATTATCGACAACTACCTTTGCACCCAACATTTGGTAAGTGGTGGTGAAGTACGGGTCTGTCTCATAGAGTTGGGGCCATCCAAAGGTCTCATGGCTGCAAGAGTCTAGCATTGTGGTGAGTGCCGTGACTAGTGGTCTGTTGAGGCAATCAAGGACACGATTGGTGATTCTTGTTTTATACTTGATGTTGAGGTGGAATTGCTGCAAGTATGTGGACCACTTTTGATGGCGGTCATTCTACAATTTTCCTTGTGTCTGTATGAACTGCAGTGGCTTATGATCAGTGTGGATGACTGTCTCCCTCCCAAGAATGTAATGTCTCCACTGGTGGCAGGCTTGCACAATGGAGTACATTTCTTTGTCGTAAGTAGGGTACTTACGGACAACATCTGATATTGTCGCACTATGATAGGCCACGGGGTGGTCGTGCTGCGTGAGAACGACACCCACATCATAGTCTGAAGCATCAGTCTCAATCTCAAAGGGCTGTTGCATGTCTGGTAGTGAAAGTACTGGCGCTGAGCACAAGAACTGCTTCAAATCACCGAACACTTGTTGTTGGGGCTGGATCCATGCAAATTTTGCCTTACCACCACCCTTGGTTATTTGGATGAGGGCCCATGCAATATGGGAGAATCCCAACACAAACCTGTGGTAGAAATTGGCAAGGCCCAAGAAGCTATGAAGCTCAGTGGGTGTGGTTGGGGCTGACCAGTCACGGATGACTTGGATCTTGGTTGGATCCACATGTACGCCATGTTGATCAATGATGTAGCCTAGGTAATGGACCCTATCCATGCCGAAGGAGCATTTTTCCAAGTTGGCATGTAGTTTGTGCTGTGGTAGGGTGTGAAGAACCTATTGAATATGCTACAAGTGTTTAGCCCAAGTCTTGCTGTAAATGAGAATGTCATAAAGATACACCACTACAAAAGTATTGGTAAATTTTCACAGGATATCGTCCATCATCCTCATGAAAGTGGTTGGAGCGTTTGTCATACCAAAGGGCATGACCAACCATTCAAAAAGGCCTTCCTTTGACTTGAAGGCAGTCTTCCATACATCTGTCTGTTCTATCTGGACCTGGTGGTAGCCAGACTTCAGATCAATCTTACTGAAGTATTTGTCCCCCATGAGTTGATCAAGGAGGTCGTCGATTCGGGGAATCAGGTACCGATTTCTGACTATGATTTTATTCAGAGCCCGATAATCAATGCAAGGTCGCCAGGTTCCATATTTCTTCTGTATCGGCACGATTGGTGTTCACAAGGTGATGACCTAGGACAGATGTGCCCCTTCTGGAGTAATTCTTGGATATGTCGCTTGATCTTCTCGTTCTCTAACAGAGAGCGACGATAGACTGGCCCATTTTGCAGCGGTGCACCGGGGGTCAGATCGATGGGGTGCTTGACCTGACAGTGCAGAGGTACCCTAGTAGGTGAGGAGAAGATATCTGAGTATTACTCCATGACCTTATCTACTTGCGTCTGCTATGTGGAGAGGTCATCCACAGAGACCCTTGATGTGGCTGTGATTTTTCTCTCATTCTTAGAGCGGATCATGAAGAAGCCAAAATTCCCCATCTGAGAGATGACCTTCCTACATTTCTTAGCAGAGATCAAGGAAATAACACTAGGTGGGACAACCTCGGGTATCCTATACAATTTTCTGTTCAAAGTAATAATAACACTACGAGGCCTAGACTCATATACAAAATGACGTTTCTATAAATAACATTGGCCCAAAAGAACATCACAAACTTCGAGAAGAGAAACATCACACAACACCTCATCTTTTAAGGGCTTGATGTCGTACGACAGTCGACACTATTGGCTGACACGGAGATCGCTTCCTTGGCGGAGCCATCCAATGGTGTAGGGTTGTGGGTGCCGCGTTGTCGGTAGGGCCAACCACTTGACGACCTCTACTAAGATGAGGTTCTTCTGGCTACATCTATCAACAATGAAGTGTAGTGGGGTGCCTTTTACCCAAAATTTGGAATGTGTAATGATCCCAAGCCATTATGCAAGGATCATCACTGTTTTGGTGTCTTTTTAAAACTTTTTCTGAGTGAGGTATTTCGTCAAACACTTTGCTGATCTACCTTTTTAGATTTGTTTATATGTGTGTATGCAGCAAATAACAGAAAGAGATAACCATGGAACATACCTCAACCATATGCAATAAGATAGACAAGCCAAAACATCTCAATTCTTATTTATTCATAAAATAGAGAAACTTGCTACAATGAAGATGCCGATCTGGAATGTTCAACAGATGGCCAAGAAGATAGATAATATATAAGAGCTGCTAAAAAATGCTCACACTAATACAAAAGATGCCTCCAAAGGCTGAATAAGAAATGAAGATCAATACAAGCATATCTGAATGCCAAACTCTCCAGCTGAAGAATGCCACGCTCCAATAGAAGACTGAAACCCTCAATAACTCAACCCTACTTCCAAAAGTGTCCAATCACCCTAATAAATATGCCAACTGATAGATCAGGTGATGGTAAGAACAACCCAGGTGACTGAATCTCCAAGATCCCTCTCAATCTCTATAGATCTGAAATCCCCCCACTGAATGGTGCGCCCCACTGGATGACTGAAACCTTAGATAATTCGGCCCTGCTGAAGGAGGCCTCCAAATGCTCTGGAACTCTCCAAAAATATAGATCGGGTCACTACAAGTCACTAGGTAAAGTCTCAGGGTCAGATTTGAAGTGTAACCCCTCCAAACGGACTAGATCTGGATCTCAAAAACGCCCTCCTTCTCTTCAATTCGCCCCACTGCTCAAGAAATAATCTAAGTCATAAAACTGTCTCAGAAAGCACTAGATCTGATGTCCAAGGCCCTACAATGAAGACCCAAGTCATAGAATCCTCAACGGCCCTGCCAATCTCCTACAACGAATCTCTCTCCAAAGATGGTGTGCCCCTCTTGCTGGAATCCCTCAACTGGTGCACCCTCTCTCTATCTCTGCACATGAAACTGATGTAGAATCCTCTTGCAACTGAGTAGATCTGGAACTAGAATGGTGTGGGAGAGTATTGAATCTCTGAGACCAAGCTTGGGATAAGATAGGTGGAATCTTTCACCA
>ML840042.1:0-30518 GCA_009831015.1 Picea engelmannii | reverse complement strand
TAGCCATCCCATCCTGTAGTGTTGCTCCTCCCGATTCCAATGAGCTATTACACTGAGAGGTTCCTCCAAGTAATGTGCCCAAAATGACCTCTTCAGTGAACTCCATTGACTTATAGCTCAAAATAGTCAAAATCATGGAAATCGTCGAAATGCAGCAAAACCAAAGCCAACCTGTGTGGAATGGATCATAATGATGGAATATGATCATCAATGCAAGCTGGACCCTACAATGCCTCTCAAATACCCCTGTACTCGCTATAGCATCCATCTGGCTATTCTGGTCATCATAAATCTCTGCCCTGTGATGATGTCCCAAAGTGGGGACATTACAGAATGGAAGAGGTGCTCTCCTTCTTCTGGCTCGTCTGATTCACCATGCTGGAGCTTGGTGGTAGAAATGGTGGCACTGGGTTCCACGTCAATGATTTTCCTTCCCCTTTCTAGTTCTGACTCAGAGTCAGAACCCACATTTGATTCAGAGGCTTTCACTTCAGCCACCAGTGTCTTCTTTGAGCGACAATCAACAGTGTTATGCCAAGGGATCTTATGGAAGTCGCACCACTTCCTAGTATCTTTCTCTGTCTTTTCGGTGTCCTTCTTTTCTTGTGGCTTGAACTAGTTGTCCTGATACTGTGCATCTTTTCTCTGTCCTTTGTTCTATGGGTTGGGGCCATCCTTTCCTGGCCTTTGTTTTGAGGGGTTCCCCGACCCAAATTGTTGTGTCTTTTGTTTGAGCTTCTACTCAATTTTGACAGCATACCGGTAGGTCGTTCCCAAGGATGAGATGTCCAGAAATTCCATTTCGGTCTGGATGTATCTATGCAGAGCACCGTGATACTTGAGCACCATATGTCTCTCTAAATCTTTGATACCCAACTTGGTGCGCAAGTTATGGAAGATATTTATGAAATCTGGCACTGCTTGGTCTCTTTCTTGCCACAGTGTGGTCCATTTGTTGTACAAGTCGTCATAACTTCCGACAGGGTAGTATTGTTCCTTAATAGCATCCTTGAAGGATTCCCAGGTGGTCGTGACTATAAATAATGAAGGTTCCTCTGTTTCCTTTTGCTCACAGAAAGTTTCCCACCAATTTTTGACACGGGGAACAACTTTGAGGAGTGAAAAAGTAATCTTTTCTCTATTCGAAAAGTTATGGACAGAGAGATACCCTTCTAGTAGATTCAACCACTTGTCTATAACATCTATGTCTATTTGACCTTCAAATATAGGAATATCGAAGTTTATTTGTACCTTAAAGGGGGTGGTGCCTCTACTCGAAGAAGATGCGTCACCTGTTGGTAGTCGTCGAAGGATTTGCTCGAAATTATCAATCATCTTGTTCCTCTATTGCGTGAGGGCTTCCTCAATAAATAGTTTGAAAGGATCTCATGTCTCGTCATCTTTCTTTTCTCCTTCCATGAGAGGTCGCTTGGGTGTGCAAGATATTTTGTCCTCAAGAGAAACAAGCTCGAGAAGTTTCAAAAACCCTAAACATCCAAAAGCCTAACCCTAGGAGATGAAGCGACAAAAGTCATGTGGGCCCCGTTTGGGTAAGTCAGTTCATCAACTTCCCGAGGTCGTAACTTTTGCATATGATCTCCGTTTTAGGCGTATGATAGCCCATTGAAAAGATCTATCTAAGGACTAACACAGTTGCACAAAATTTCATGAAGAAGTTTTGAAATCACAACATACCCCAAAAAATGTCGTTTAGAGCCTCAAAACGGCTCCGGAAGTTTAGGACTCGAAAAACTGCTAAAAATAGTAAATTATCAAAATTGCTAGAAAAATGTTTTGAGCCAGCTGGAAAAGGTGGGTGGCCACCGATATCCACCTATATCAATCCTCCATCCTTAGGAAGCAATGGTCTCCATTGCGTTGAGTTCCCACATCAGATGAGGAAATTTCAGCTGAATTTGGCCCCGGGTGGGCCACTTGCCTTGGTGCAGGAGTTGCCCTACTTTGACGACTCGATAAAGATGGATCCTTTGTTGTCCAGTGCCCTTGATCTATGTGTCCACAATATGATCGCTTGATGCCTGCTGTATGCAGTTGGGGTTGAGCTCTATTGGTGTCAGTTGTTCTGCTACGTCTGAGGTGTCCAATAATGGTGGGAAATAAGGCCGAAGGAGGTCCACGTTGAACATTGGGTGCAGGCCAAGGAAAGGAGGAATGTTGAGCGCAAAAGAATCATCCCCCACAGCCTTGGTGATGGTGTACGACCCATATCAGAGTAGGCGAAGCTTCCGATGGGGTCTTGTAAGGTGTTCTTTCTGCAAGTGCAACCAAACTTTGTCGCCCACATAAAACTTATGTGGAGCCCGATGTTGATCATGGCGCTGCTTGTACTTGTCATTAGACTTCTGTAGGATATCTTGAACCTGTTGGTGAATGTGTTGGATCCTCTCAATGAATTAGGTGGCTTTGTCAGCCTCAGTTGGATTAGGATAGGAGTCCGTCGAGGTGACCACAAGGGGAAGTGCAACATCTATGGGATCCAATGGTTGGAATCCCAACCCCACCTGAAAAGGGTTGTGGCCAGTTGAGCTATGCAGGGATCGGTTGTAGCTATGATGGACATAGGGAAGAATCTCATCCCATGTGCGAGGGTGCTTGGAATTATGCATGCGCAGGGTATGCACGATCATTCAATTTACAAACTCGATTTGGTCATCTGTCTGAGGGTGGAAGGCCATGGATTTGGTGAGCTTGGTGTCCAACAGTGACCAGAGGCTCGACCAGAATGTGCTGAGAAATCAACTGTCCCAATCTGAGACAATGGTTTGTGGGATTCCAAATTTCACCCAGACTCGTTCAAAGGAGATCTTGGTAGTGGCTTCTGTTGTGATGCTCTTCTTGCAAGCAACTAGAATCGTCATCTTAGAAAAGCGATCGACAACCACAAAAACATAGTCATTTCGCCGCTTGGTGGATGGGAGGCCTGACATGTAGTCCATTGAGATGGATTCCCATGGTCTGTCAGGAGTAGGAAGAGGGGTGTACAGGCTCTGTTTCTTAGTGGTTGGTTTGGCAATAGCGCAAGCAATGCAAGACCTGATATACTTGATGACCTCTTGTCAAAGTTTCAGCCAATAGAAATGTTTTTGTAGCATTTCCACTGTCGTTTCAACGCCGAAGTGTCCTGCCACCCGGCTGTGGTGGGATTCCCATATCATCTTCACTCGCTCACTTGAGGGAACACATATATGGCCCAGACGACACAACAACCCATCATGAAGATGGAAATTATCAACAACTACCTTTGCACCCAACATTTGGTAGGTGGTGGTGAAGTTCGAGTCTGTCTCATAGAGTTTGGGCCATCTAGAGGTCTCATGGCCGCAGTAGTCTAGCACTGTGGTGAGTGCCGTGACTGGTGGTCTGCTGAGGCAATCAACGACACGGTTGGTGATTCCTCTTTTATACTTGATGTTGAGGTGGAATTGTTGCAAGTATGTGGACCAATTTTGATGGTGGTCATTCTGCAATTTTCCTTATGTCTGCATGAACTGCAGTGGCTTATGATCAATGTGGATGACTGTCTCCTTCCCAAGAATGTAATGTCTCCACTGGCGGGAGGCTTGCACAACAGAGTACATTTATTTGTCGTAAATAGGGTACTTACAGACAACATGTGATAGTGTCACACTATGATAGGCCATGGGATGGTCGCGCTGCATGAGAACGACACCCACAGCATAGTCTGAAGCATCTGTCTCAATCTTAAAGGGTTGTTGCAGGTCTGGTAGTGAAAGTACTGGGGCTGAGCATAAGCATTGCTTGAAATCATCGAACGTTTGTTGTTGGGGCTGGCCCCATGCAAATTTCTCCTTACCACCACCCCTGGTTATTTGGCTAAGGACCCATGCAGTATGGGAGAATCCCAACACAAACCTGCGGTAGAAACTGGCAAGGCCCAAGAAGCTTCGAAGTGCAGTGAGTGTGGTTGGGGCTGGCCAGTCACAAATGACTTGGATCTTGGCTGGATCCACATGTACGCCATGTTGATCAATGATGTAGCCTAGGTAATGGACCCTTTCCATGCTGAAGGAGCATTTTTCCAAGTTGGCATATAACTTGTCCTATCGCAGGGTGTGCAGAACCTGTTGAATATGCTGCAAGTGTTTGGCCCAAGTCTTGTTGTAAATGAGAATGTCATCAAGATACACCACTGCAAAATTATTGGTGAATGGTCACAGGATATCGTCCATCATCCTCATGAAAGTAGCTAGAGCGTTTTTTAGACCAAAAGGCATGACCAACCATTCAAAAAGGCCTTCCTTTGACTTGAAGGCGGTCTTCCATACATATGTCTGTTCTATCGGGACCTGGTGGTAGCCAGAATTCAGATCAATCTTACTGAAGTATTTGGCCCCCATGAGTTGATCAAGGAGGTCGTCGATT
This sequence comes from Picea engelmannii, assembly GCA_009831015.1. Classification (NCBI taxonomy): domain Eukaryota; kingdom Viridiplantae; phylum Streptophyta; class Pinopsida; order Pinales; family Pinaceae; genus Picea; species Picea engelmannii. The sequence goes on along the minus strand of ML840042.1, from coordinate 26,114 downwards.
CGGGGAATCGGGTACTGGTTTCTGAATGTGATTTTATTTAGAGCCTGATAATCAATGCAAAGTCACCAGGTTCCATCTTTCTTCTGTACCAGCATGATTGGGCTCCCACAAGGTGATGACCTAGGCCGGATGTGCCCCTTGTGGAGCAATTCTTGGATTTGTTGCTTGATCTCCTCATTCTCTAACAGAGAGCGACGATAGTCTGGTCCATTGGGCAGCGGTGCGCCGGGGGTCAGATCGATGCGGTGCTTGACCAGGCAGTGCAGAGGTTCCCCGGTAGGTGAGTCGAAGATATACGAGTATTCTTCCATGACCTTATCTACTTGCTTCTGCTGTGTGGAGAGGTCGGCCGCAGAGACCCTGGATGTGGCTGTAATTTTTCTCTCATTCTGAGAGCGGATCATGAAGAAGACAAACTTCCCCATCTAAGAGATGACGTTCCTGCATTGCTTAGCAAAGATCAAGGAAATAACACTAGGTGGGACAGCCTCGGGTATCCTGTACAATTTCTTGTTCAAAGTAATAATAACACTACGAGGCCTAGACTCATATACAACATGACGTTTCCATAAATAAGGTTGGCCCAAAAGAACATCACAAACTTCGAGAGGAGAAACATCACACAATACCTCATCTTTGAAGGGCTTGATGTCGTACGACAGTCGACAATGTTGGCTGACGCAGAGATCGCTTCCTTGGCAGAGCCATCCAATGGTGTAGGGTTGTGGGTGCGGTGCTGTCGGTAGGGCCAACCACTTGACGACCTCTGCTGAGATGAGGTTCTTCTGGCTACAACTATCAACAATGAAGTGCAGTGGGGTGCCTTTTACCCACATATGGGAATGGAAGAGGCGCTCTCCTTCTTATGGCTCCTCTTGTTCACCATGCTGGAGCTTGGTGGTAGCAACGGTGGCACTGGGTTCCGTGTCAATGATCTGTCTTACCCTTTCTGGTTTTGACTCAGATTCAGAACCCGCATCTAATTCAGAGGCTTTCACTTCAACCACCAGTGTCTACTTTGAGAGACAGTCAGCAGTGTTATGCCAAGGGCTCCTATGGAAGTCCCACCACTTCCCAGTATCTTTCTTTGTCTTTTCAGTGTCCTTATTTGCTTACGGCTTGGACTGGTTGTCCTGATATTGTTCAAATTTTCCCTATCCTTTGTTCTAGGGGTTGGGGCCACCCTTTCCTAGCTTTTGTTGTGAGGGGTTCCCTGACCCAAACTGTCGCGTCTTTTGTTTGAGCTTCTGCTCAATTTTGATGACATATCGGTAGGCTGCGCCCAAGGATGAGATGTCCATAAATTCCATTTCGGTCTGGATGTATCTATGCAGAGCATCGTGATACTTGAGCACCAGATGTCTCTTCGAATCTTTGATACCCAACTTGGTGCGCAAGGTATGGAAGATATTTGTGAAATCTAGCACTGCTTGGTCTCTTTCTTGCGGCAATGTGGTCCATTTGGTATACAAGTCGTCATAACTTCCGACAGGGTAGTATTGTTCCTTAATATCATCCCTGAAGGATTCTCAAGTGGTCGTGACTATAAATAATGAAGGTTCCTCTATTTCCTTTTGCTCACAGAAAGTTTCCCACCAATATTTGACATGGGGAACAACTTTGAGGAGCACAAAAGTAATCTTTTCTCTATTCGAAAAGTTATGGACAGAGAGATACCCTTCTAGTAGATTCAACCACTTGTCTACAGCATCTGCGTCTATCTAACCTTCAAATATAGGAATATCGAAGTTTATTTGTACCTTGAATGGGGCAGTGCCTCTGCTCAAAGAAGATGCATCGCCTGTTGGTAGTCACCGATGGATTTGCGCGAAATTATCCATCATCTTGTTCCTCTGTTGTGTGAGAGCTTCCTCAATCAACAGTTTGAAAGGATCTCCTGTCCCGTCATCTTTCTTTTCTCCTTCCATGAGAGGTCGCTTGGGTGTGCAAAAGATTTTGTCCTCAAGAGAAACAATCTCGAGAAGTTTCAAAAACTCTAAATATCCAAAAACCTAACCCTAGGAGATGAATCGCCAAAAGTCATGTGGGCCCCGTTTGGGTAAGTCAGTAAATCAACTTCCCGTGGTCATAACTTTTGCATACGATCTCTGTTTTAGGCGTATGATAGCCCATTTGAAAGATCTATATGAGGACTACAATAGTTGCACAAAATATCAAAATGAAATTTTGCGACCATGCCCCAAAAAACGTCGTTTAGGGCCTCAAAACAACTCAGGAAGTTCAGGACCCGAAAAACTGCTAAAAATGGTAAATTATCAAAATTGTTAGAAAGTTGTTTTGAGCCAGTTGGAAAAGGTGGGTGGCCACCAATATCCACTTGGATCAATCCTCCATCCTTAGGAAGAAATGGTCTCCATTGCATTGAGTTCCCCCATCAGATGAGGAAATTTCTGCTGAATTTGGCCTCGGGTGAGCCACTTGCCTTGGTGCAGGAGCTGCGCTGCTTTGACGACTCGATAAAGCTGGATCCTTTGTTGTCGAGTGCCCTTGATCTGTGTGTCCACAATCTGATCACTGGATGCCTGTTGTATGCAGTCAGGGTTGAGCTCTGTTGGTGTCAGTTGTTCTGCTACGTCTGAGGTGTCCAATAATGGTGGGAAATAAGGCCGAAGGAGGTCCACGTTTAACACTGGGTGCAGGCCAAGGAAAGGAGGAATGTTGAGCGCAAAAGAATTATCCCCCACAACCTTGGTGATGGTGTATGACCCATATTGGAGTGGGTGAAGCTTCCGATGGGGTCCTGTAAGGCGTTCTTTTTGCAAGTGCAACCAAAGTTTGTCGCCCACCTGAAACTTATGTGGAACCCGATGTTGATCATGGTGCTGCTTATACTTGTCATTAGACTTCTGTAGGACATCCTAAACCTGTTGGCGTATGTGTTATATCCTCTCAATGAATCGGGTGGCTTTGTAAGCCTCATTTGGATTAGGAGAGGAGTCGGTTGAGGTGACCGCAAGGGGAAGTGCAACATCTATGGGACCCAATGGTTGTATTCCCAACCCCACCTGAAAGGGGCTTTGGCCGGTTGAGCTATGTAGGGCTCGGTTGTAACTATGCTGGACATAGGGAAGACTCTCATCCCATGTGCAAGGGTGCTTGGAATTATACATGCACAAGATATGCACGATCATTCGATTTACGAACTCGGTTTGGCCATCTATCTAGGGGTGGAAGGCCGTGGATTTGGTAAGCTTGGTGTCCAGCAGTGACCAGAGGCTCGACCAAAATGTGATGAGAAATTGACTATCCCGATCTGAGACAATTGTTTGTGGGATTCCAAAATGTACACAGACTCATTCAAAGAAGAGCTTGGTAGTGGCTTCTGTTGTGATGCTCTTCTTGCAAGCAACCAGAATCACCATCTTAGAAAAGTGATCGGCAACCACAAAAACACATTCATTTCCCTGCTTGGTGGATGGGAGGCCCGACATGTAGTCCATTGAGATGGATTCCCATGGTTTTTCAGGAGTAGGAAGAGGGGTGTAAAAGCCCTATTTCTTAGTGGTTGGTTTGGCAATAGCGCAAGAAGTGCAAGATCTTATATACTTGATGGCCTCCTGTCGAAGTTTCAGCCTGTAGAAATGTTTTTGTAGCATCGCCACTGTCTTTTCTACATCGAAGTGTCATGCCACCCGGCTGTAGTGGGCTTCCCAGATCATTTTCGCTCGCTCACTTGAGGGAAGACATATATGGCCCAGACAACACAACAACCCATCCTGAAGATGGAAATTATTGACAACTGCCTTTGTACCCAACATTTGGTAGGTGGTGGTGAAGTCCATGTCTGTCTCATAGAGTTGGGGCCATCTAGAGGTCTCATGGCCGCATGATTCTAGCACTGTGGTGAGTGTCGCGACTGGTGGTTTGTGGAGGCAATCAACGACATGGTTGGGGATTCCTGTTTTATACTTGATGTTGTGGTGGAATTTTTGCAAGTATGTGGACCACTTTTGATGGCAGCCATTCTGCAATTTTCCTTGTGTCTGCATGAATTGCAGTGGCTTATGATCAGTGTGGATGATTGTCTCCCTCCCAAGAATGTAATGTCTCCATTGGCGGTAGGCTTGCACAATGGAGTACATTTATTTGTCGTAAGTAGGGTACTTACGGACAACATCTGATAGTGTCGCACTATGATAGGCCACGGGGTGGCCGTGTTGCATGAGAACGAAACCCACAACATAGTCTGAAGCATCAGTCTCAATCTCAAAGGGCTGTTGTAGGTCTGGTAGTGAAAGTACTGGGGCTGAGCACAAGCGCTGCTTCAAATCATCGAACGCTTTTTGTTGGGGCTGGCCCCATGCAAATTTTTCCTTACCACCACCCCTAGTTATTTGGCTGAGGGCCCATGCAATATGGGAGAATCCCAACACAAACCTGTAGTAGAAATTGGCAAGGCCCAAGAAGCTGTGAAGCTCAATGAGTGTGGTTGGGGCTGGCCAGTCACGGATGAATTGGATCTTGACTGGATCCACATGTATGCCATGTTGATCAATGATGTAGCCTAGGTAATGGACCCTGTCCATGCCGAAGGAGCATTTTTCCATGTTGGCATATAGCTTGTGCTGTCACAGGGTGTGCATAACCTGTTGAATATGCTGCAAGTGTTCGGCCCAAGTCTTGCTGTAAATGAGAATGTCATCAAGATACACCACTACAAAAGTATTGGTGAATGGTCGTAGGATATCATCCATCATCCTCATGAAAGTGGCTAGAGCGTTTGTTAGACCAAAGGGCATGACCAACCATTCAAAAAGGCCTTCCTTTGACTTGAAGGCGATCTTTCATACATTTGTCTGTTCTATCGGGACCTGGTGGTAGCCAAACTTCAGATCAATCTTACTGAAGTATTTGGGCCCCATGAGTTGATCAAGGAGGTTGTCAATTCGAGGAATCAGGTACCAGTTTCTGACTATGATTTTATTCAGAGCCCGATAATCAATGCAAAGTCGCCAGGTTCTATGTTTCTTCTGTATCGACACGATTGGGCTCCCGCAAGGTGATGACCTAGGACGGATGTACCCCTTGTGGAGCAATTCTTGGATCTATCGCTTGATCTCCTCATTCTCTAACAAAGAGTGATGATAGACTAGCCCATTGGGCAGCGGAGCACCGGGGGTCAGACCGATGGGGTGCTTGACCTGGCAGTGCAAAGGTACCCCTGTAGGCAAGGAGAAGATATCTGAGTATTCTTCCACGACCTTATCTACTTGCTTCTGCTGTGTGGAGAGGTCGGTCGCAGAGACCCTGGATGTGGTTGTGATTTTTCTCTCATTCTGAGAGTGGATCACGAAGAAGACAAACTTCCCCCATCTGAGAGATGACCTTCATGCATTGCTTAGCAGAGATCAAGGAAATAGCACTAGGTGGGACAGCCTCGGGTATCCTGTACAATTTCCTGTTCAAAGTAATAATAACACTACAAGGCCTAGACTAATATACAACATGACATTTTCATAAATAAAGTTGGCCCAAAAGAACATCACAAAATTTAAGAGGAGAAACATCACACAATACCTCATCTTTTAAGGGCTTGATGTCGTACGATAGTCGACACTGTTGGCTGACGCGGAGATCACTTCCTTGGTGGAGCCATCCAATAGTGTAGGGTTGTGGGTGCGACGTTGTTGGTAGGGCCAACCACCTGATGATCTCTGCTAAGATGAGGTTTTCTAGCTACCACTATCAACAATGAAGTGCAGTGGGGTGCCTTTTACCCACATCTGAGAATGGAAGAGGCACTCTCCTTCTTTTGGCTCGTCTGGTTCACCATGTTGGAGCTTGGTGGTAGCAACAGTGGCACTGGGTTCTGTGTCAATGATCCATCTTCCCCTTTCTGGTTCTGACTCAGAGTCAGAACCCGCATCAAATTCAGAGGATTTCACTTCAGCACCAGCGTCTGCTTTGAGTGATAGTTAGAAGTGTTATGCCAAGGGCTCTTATGGAAGTCGCACCACTTCCCGGTATCTTTCTTTGTCTTTCTGTTGTCCTTCTTTGATTGTGGCTTGGACTGGTTGTCCTGATACTGTGCATCTTTACTCTACCCTTTGTTTCATGGGTTGGGTCGCCCTTTCTTGGATTTTGTTGTGAGGGGTTCCTCGACCCAAATTGTCGTGTCTTTTGTTTGAGCTTCTGCTCGATTTTGACGGCATATCGGTAGGCCGCGCCCAAGGATGAGATGTCCATAAATTCCATTTTGGTCTGGATGTATCTATGCAAAGCACCACGACACTTGGGCACCAAATTTCTCTCTGAATCTTTGATACCTAACTTGGTGCGCAAGGTATGGAAGATATTTGTGAAATCTGGCACTGCTTGTTCTCTTTCTTACCACAGTGTGGTCCATTTGGTATACAAGTCGTCATAACTTCTGACAGGGTAGTATTGTTCCTTAATAGCATCCCTAAAGGATTCGCAGGTGGCCATGACTGTAAATAATGAAGGTTCCTTTATTTCCTTTTGCTCACAGAAAGTTTCCCACCAATCTTTGACATGTGGAACAACTTTGAGGAGTGCAAAAGTAATCTTTTCTCTATTCGAAAAGTTATGGACAAAAAAATACCCTTTTAGTAGATTCAACCACTTGTCTACATCGTCTGCATCTATCTGACCTTCAAATATAGAAACATCGAAGTTTATTTGTACCTTGAAGGGGGCGGTGCCTCTGCTCGAAGAAGATGCATCGCCTGTTAGTAGTCATCGAAGGATTTGCGCGAAATTATCGATCATCTCGTTCCTCTGTTGCGTGAGAGCTTCCTCAATCAATAGTTTGAAAGGAACTCCTGTCCCGTCATCTTTCTTTTCTCCTTCCATCAGAGGTCACTTTGGTGTGCAAGAGATTTTATCCTCAAGACAAACAAGCTCGAGAAGTTTCAAAAACCCTAAACATCCAAAAACCTAACCCTAGGAGATGAAGTGCCAAAAGTCATGTGGGCCCCGATTGGGTAAGTCAATACATCAACCTCCCGGGGTCGTAACTTTTGCATACAATCTCCATTTTAGGCATATGATAGCCCATTTGAAAGATCTATCCGAGGACTACAACAGTTGCACAAAATTACGTGATGAAATTTTGTGGCAAAAAAATACCCCAAAAAACATCATTTAGGGCCTCAAAACGGCTCCGAAAGTTCAGGACCCGAAAAACTGCTAAAAATAGTAAATTATCAAAATTGCTAGAAAGTTGTTTTGAGCCAGATGAAAAAGGTGGGTGGCCGCCGATATCCACCTGGATCAATCATCCATCCTTAGGAAGCAATGGTCTCCATTGCGTTGAGTTCCCCCATCAGATGAGGAAATTACTACTGAATTTGGCCCCTGGTGAGCCACTTGCCTTGGTGCAAGAGTTGCCCTGCTTTGACGACTCGATAAAGCTGGATCCTTTGTTGTCGAGTGCCCTTGATCTGTGTGTCCACAATCTGATCACTGGATGCCTGTTGTATGCAATCAAGGTTGAGCTCTATTGGTGTCAGCTATTCTGCTACGTCTGAGGTGTCCAATAATGGTGGGAAATAAGGCCAAAGGAAGTCCATGTTGAACAGTGTTTGCAGGCCAAGGAAAGGAGGAATGTTGAGTGCAAAAGAATTATTCCCCATAGCCTTGGTGATGGTGTACAACCCATATCGGAGTGGGTGAAGCTTCCGATGGGGTTCTATAAGGTGCTCTTTCTGCAAGTGCAATCAAACTTTGTCGCCCGCCTGAAACTTATGTGGAACCCGATGTTGATCACGTCGCTGCTTGTACTTGTCATTAGACTTCTGTAGGATATCCTGAACCTGTTGGTGGATGTGCTGGATCCTCTCAATGAATCGAGTGGCTTTGCCAGCCTCAATTGGATTAGGAGAGGAGTCAGTCGAGGTGACTGCAAGGGGAAGTGAAACATCTATCGGACCCAATGGTTGGAATCCCAACCCCACCTGAAAGGGGTTATGGCCGGTTGAGCTATGCAGGGCTCGATTGTAGCTATGATGGACCTAGGAAACACTCTCATCCCATGTGCAAGGGTGCTTGGAATTATACATGTGCAGGATATGCATGATAATTCAATTTATGACCTCGGTTTGGCCATCTGTCTCGGGGTGGAAGGCCGTGGATTTGGTGAGCTTGGTGTCCAGCAGTGACCAGAGGCTCGACTAGAATGTGCTGAGAAATTGACTGTCCTTATCTGAGACAATGGTTTGTGGGATTCCAAAATGTACCCAGACTCGTTCAAAGAAGAGCTTGGTAGTGGCTTCTCTTGTGATGCTCTTCTTGCAAGCAACCAGAATTGCCATCTTAGAAAAGCGATCAACAACCACAAAACACAGTCATTTCCCCACTTGGTGGACAGGAGGCCCGACATGTAGTCCATTGAGATGGATTCCCATGGTCTTTCAAGAGTAGGAAGAGGGGTGTACATGACATGTTTCTTAGTGGTTGGTTTGGCAATAGCGCAAGCAGTGCAAGACCTGATATACTTGATGACCCTTTGTCAAAGTTTCGGCCAGTAGAAATGTTTTTGTAGCATCGCCACTGTCTTTTCGATGCCGAAGTGTCCTGTCACCTGGCTGTAGTGGGATTCCCTGATTAGCTTCACTTTCTCACTTGAGGGAACACATATATGGCCCAGACAACACAACAACCCATCCTGAAGATGGAAATTATCGACAACTGCCTTTGCACCCAACATTTGGTAGGTGGTGTCGAAGTCCGTGTCTGTATCATAGAGTTGGGGCCATCCAGAGGTCTCATGGCCGTAGGAGTCTAGCACTGTGGTGAGTGTCGCGACTGGTGGTTTGCTGAGGCAATCAACGACACGGTTGGTGATTCTTGTTTTATACTTGATGTTGAGGTGGAATTGCTGCATGTATGTGGACCACTTTTGATGGCGGTCATTCTGCAATTTTCCTTGTGTCTGCATGAACTGCAGTGGCTTATGATCAGTGTGGATGACTGTCTCCCTCCCAAGAATGTAATGTCTCCACTGGCGGTAGGCTTGCACAATGGAGTACATTTCTTTGTCGTAAGTAGGGTACTTACAAAAACATTTGATAGTGTCGCACTATGATAGGCCACGGGGTGGCTATGCTGCATGAGAATGTCACCCACAACATAGTCTAAAGCATCAGTCTCAATCTCAAAGGGCTGTTGCAGGTCTGGTAGTGAAAGTACTGGGGCTAATCACAAGTGTTGCTTCAAATCATCGAATGCTTGTTGTTGGGGCTGGGCCGATGCAAATTTCACCTTACCACCACTCCTGGTTATTTGGCTGAGGGCCCATGCAATATGGGAGAATACCAACACAAACCTGTGGTAGAAATTGGCAAGGCCCAAGAAGCTCCGAAGCTCAGTGAGTGTGGTTGGGGCTGGCCAGTCACGGATGACTTGGATCTTGGCTGGATGCACATGTATTCCATGTTGATCAATGATGTATCCTAGGTAATGGACCCTGTCCATGCCGAAGGATCATTTTTCCAAGTTGGCATATAGCTTGTGGTGTCATAGGGTGTGCAAAACCTACTGAATATGCTACAAGTGTTCGGCCCAAGTCCTGCTATAAATGAGAATTTCATCAAGATACACCACTACAAAAGTATTGGTGAATGGTTGCAGGATATCGTCCATCATCCTCATGAAACTGGCTGGAGCATTTGTTAGACCAAAGGGCATGACCAACCATTCAAAAAGGCCTTCCTTTGACTTGAAGGTGGTCTTCCATACATCTGTCTATTCTATCGGGACCTAGTGGTAGCCAGACTTCAGATCAATCTTACTGAAGTATTTGGATCCAATGAGTTGATCAAGGAGGTCATCAATTCGGGGAATCGGGTACCAGTTTTTGACTATGATTTTATTCAGAGACCGATAATCAATTTAAAGTCACCAAGTTGCTTATTTCTTTTGTACCTGCACGATTGGGTTCCCGCAAGGTGACGACATAGGATAGATGTGCCCCTTGTGGAGCAATTCTTGGATCTATCACTTGATCTCCTAATTCTCTAATAGAGAGCGACGATAGACTGGCCCATTGGGCAGCGGTGCGCCAGGTGTCAGATCAATGGGGTGCTTGACCTGGCAGTACAGAGGTACCCCGGTAGGCGAGGAGAAGATATCCGAGTATTCTTCCATGACCTTATCTACTTGCTTCTACTATGTGGAGAGATCAGCTGCAGAGACCCTGGATGTGGCTGTGATTTTTCTCTCATTCTGAGAGCGGATCACGAAGAAGACAAACTTCCCCATCTGAGAGTTGACATTCTTGCATTGCTTAGGAGAGATCAAGGAAATAGGACTAGGTGGGATAGCCTCGGGTATCCTGTACAATTTCCTATTCAAAGTAATAATAACACTGTGAGGCCTAGATTCATATACAACATGACGTTTCCATAAATAAGGTTGGACCAAAAGAACATCACAAACTCCCAGAAAAGCAACATCACACAATACCTCATCTTTGAATGGCTTGATGTCGTACGACAGTCGAAACTGTTGGCTGACGCGGAGATCGCTTCCTTGGCGGAGGCATCCAATGGTGTCGGGTTGTGGGTGTGATGTTGTCGGTAGGGCCAACCACTTGACGACCTCTACTTAGATGAGGTTATTTTGGGTACCACTATCAACAATGAAGTGCAGTGGGGTGCCTTTTACCCACATCTGGGAATGGAAGAGGTGCTCTCCTTCTTCTGGCTCGTCTGGTTCACCATGCTGGAGCTTGGTGGTAGCAACGGTGGCACTGGGTTTTGCGTCAATGATCCGTCTTCCCCTTTCTATTTCTGACTCAGAGTCAGAACCCGCATCTGATTCAGAGGCTTTCACTTCAGCCACCAGCGTATGCTTTGAGCGACAATCAACAGTTTTATGCCAAGGGCTCTTATGGAAGTCACACCACTTCCCGGTATCTTTCTTTGTCTTTCCGGTGTCCTTCTTTGCTTGTGGCTTGGATTGGTTGTATTGATACTGTGCATCTTTTCTCTGACCTTTGTTCTGTGGGTTGGGGCCACCCTTTCCTGGCTTTTGTTGTGAGGGTTCCCCGACCCAAATTGTCGTGTCTTTTGTTTGAGCTTCTGCTCGATTTTGATGACATATTGGTAGGCCACGCCCAAGGATGAGATGTCTAGAAATTCCATTTCAGTCTGGATGTATCTATCCAGAGCACCACGATACTTGAGAACTACATATCTCTCCGAATCTTTGATACCCAACTTGGTGCACAACGTATGGAAGATATTTTTGAAATCTGGCATTACTTGGTCTCTTTCTTGCCGCAGTGTGGTCCATTTGGTATACAAGTCATCATAACTTCTGACAGGGTAGTATTGTTCCTTAATAGCATCCCTGAAGGATTCCCAGGTGGTCATGACTATAAATAATGAAGGTTCCTTTGTTTCCTTTTGCTCACAGAAAGTTTCCCACCAATCTTTGACATGGGGAACAACTTTGAGGAGCGCAAAGTAATCTTTTCTCTATTCGAAAAGTTATGGATAGAGAAATACCCTTCTAGTAGATTCAACCACTTATCTACAACATCTGCGTCTATCTAACCTTCAAATATAGGAATATCGAAGTTTATTTGTACCTTGAAGGGGGCGGTGCCTCCGCTCGAATAATATGCATCGCTTGTTGGTAGTCGCTGAAGGATTTGCGCGAAATTATCCATCATCTCGTTCCTCTGTTGTGTGAGGGCTTCCTCAATCAATAGTTTGAAAGGATCTCCTGTCCCGTCATCTTTCTTTTCTCCTTCCATGAGAGGTCACTTGGGTGTGCAAGAGATTTTGTCCTCAAGAGAAACAAGCTCGAGAAGTTTCAAAAACCCTAAACATCCAAAAACCTAACCCTAGGAAATGAAGCACCAAAGTTATGTGGGCCCCATTTGGGTAAGTCAATACATCAACTTCCCGGGGTCGTTACTTTTGCATACGATCTCCATTTTGGGCATATGATAGCCCATTGGAAAGATCTATCTGAGGACTACAACAGTTGCACAAAATTTCATGATACGACTACATACCCCAAAAAACGTCGTTTAGGACCTCAAAACGGCTGCAGAATTTCAGGAGCCGAAAAACTGCTAAAAATAGTAAATTATCAAAATTGCTTGAAAGATGTTTTGAGCCAGCTGGAAAAGGTGGGTGGCCACCGATATCCACTTGGATCACATTCCATGCCTCAAGTCCTGTACTAGTCATGTGATCAATCCAACTTTCACATCCAAGTCTTGAGATGTGCCTCCCCATGCTTGAATTTAGTCTTTTCAGTTGCATCTTCATCACTCCGTCCAACTCCAAAGACTAAGGCAAGTGTCCACGTTTACCTCACTATTGCTACCATCATCCAATATTCATCAAGAAGATCATCTGCAATGTTTGAGTGATGCACTTTAGACCTATTGGCGCGTCTGTACTCTTGACCCCCTTGTTTGCTATTGTTCTTGCCCAAGCCATGAGCTAGTTGAATGGCTAGTCCAACTGTTGCACTCCTTGAGACTACACACCCTCATGCACAAACTGGTCACTTCCTTTCACAATTTGATCCATCCACACAACCCTCAGACCAAGGTAAGGTCTCCCCTCACCTTGTTTCACTATGAAGTCACCCCGAAACAAAGTCTTCCGCAGAAACTTGACTCCACTCTCAACTTCATGGCACAATTAGCCAATCTTTGCATCAAGAGTTGCACATCTAGACTACCTTTGTCTCATTAATTCATCACTTATCCATGATGTTGCGTCTACCTTTACGTTGATTAGGCTTCACCCTCAACCATGCTTCCCAAATAAAAATACATGCACATGCCCAAGTAATCTCTTCATGCTACAATTTTTCTATCCACACAATCCTCTGAACAAAGGAAAGTCCTCAACTCACCTCCTTTCGTCAAGTCACCCCTCCACAACTCAACATCTGCGATGAGTGTGACCAACATGCCCTCACTCCTCAAACATCCCAATGAACTATCCAAAATGCTCCAAGTAGAATGAGTCACCTTAAAGAACTTCCATGCCTTAGGCACGTTTGAACCAATACTCTACCAACCTCAACCAACAAACCTCCCCAGATATCTAAGTCATCTCACAATAATCGACAAGTCACGTAGGTGCACTCTGCATCATCCGATGTCCCATACCAAAAGTGAGAGAACACCACCCAAGCCACTTGGTTTGTGTTCTACCCATTCAGGTTGATTGCCAACAGTTCTTGGTCGGCTCCTTTGTTGACTCCATCCTTCTCTTAGAATGCAAACTCTAAGAATCCTCCTACAAGAATCCTAACTCTAGCATGGTCATTGTGACTGTCAAGTCATTTTATGACCCAATGAATGTGTCTAAGGAACCAAACACCATGGCACCTCATTTATCCTCTCAAACTTGGCATGTACAAACACTTGATGTTTTATAGCATTGGGGAGGTATCCCCACATTAGCCTTGGTGTCGGGCATGTAGGAATCTTTGTTGGCACTCACATTGCATTTTTACTTTGTGAAAATCCCTTTTGCATAGAGCTGGGGCTGGGAATTGTTATTGTTGGGGCTTTTCACCCACTTGGAGGAATAAACAATTCTAATTTACTGTTGAGTTTAGTGGAGGGTTTCTAAAGTAAGTTAGGGGTTTATAAACTCACTTTTAGACTCCTATAAAAGGAGAGGCAATGTGAGGAGGCACCACACATCTTATCGTTATCATGTATTTGGAATGAGTGAGTGAGCACTCTCACCAAGGAGATTGAGGAGGCAAATTTCATCAAGGAGGATCTTCACTTTGGAAAATTCGGTCTAGGGTTTTTGTTCTTTCTTTTCTTTTTTTTTAGACAAGAAGGAGGAGCCTCACATGTGAGAGAGAGGGAGAGAGGTCGCACGTGTGGGATCTATATAGATCTGTATGACACATTTATTGTAGGTCGTACCACATGTGTGAATTGTACAACAACCGCAGGTCAAGTTGTACATGTGAACCATACAACAACAGGTTTCACATGTGGATTGCAGGGTTGATGCAGGAAGCCGTACATGGAGACGTCACTCATACGGTTGTGATGTCATCTAGGGTTTCTAGCAGATTGTAAGTTGAAATATTTTTCCAGAATTTTGTCGAGTTTGTAATTTTGTTTTGAGGAGTGTTCTTGTCCTCGGGATCCTCAATATGAAAAATATTTATGAGTAATTTTTGTGTCTCTTATGTATGGATGATTTCTCTTTGATCTTTGTGCTTCCGCTATAATTTTCTGTCATAATTTCATTGTAAAATTATTTAGTGATAACAACCCTAGTTTACTATTTGAGGTCACTTGGAAGTGATTTTCATATCTGAAATTGAATGCATTGAATTCTCAAAAATTGACATGGTATTAGAGGATAGGCTCTAGAGAGAGGTCATCTTCTTAAGACACAAGTTGTTGCATATTTGTGTTCTTGTTCAAGACTGGAAACGATGGTGGGTACTCTTAGAGTAGAGGACAAGTTGGAGGGGGCCACAAGTTAAGGCTAGGATTCTTTTGCTCTTGGAAGAGAATTGTCTCAAAGATTACATTGATATGGTGATTCCAGATCCTAACGATGCACAAGAATTGGAAGCTCATAATAAGAAGGAAGTGAAGGCCAAGTGGGTGTTGTTGGATTCTATGAAGCATCACTTGATTCCTCGTATTTCAAAGAAGAAGACATCCAAGGAGATGTGTGATGCTTTGGTAGGCTTGTACCAAAGTGGGAATACAAACCAGAAGTTGATTTTGACACATATGCTTCGATCAATTGAGATTTCCAAATCAGAGACAATTGATAGATACCTCATGAGGATTGCTCAGATTTTTGATCAACTTATAGCCATCAGTGAGGAAGTTTATGACATAGAGTTGGTGAATGTGGCATTGAATGGTTTACTCGAGTCTTGGGGACCATTTGTGTAAGGGATTTGTGCACAATAGAATATGGCACCATTTGACAGACCGTGGATCGATTTCATCCAAGAGGAGGCTTGGATAGAGTCCAGGAACAAGCAGATATGTAGCGATAATGGGAACTAGGCCCTAGTTGTTCATGCTAGGAAGGGAAAAGGAAAAGGTTCCACAGGGGGAGAGGCATCTCCAGAGGAGTGGAAGAAGAAGGAACTTAGAAAGGTTACATTCTTTGCTTGTCATAAGCAAGGCCACTATGCTTCACAATGTCCAAAATGGAAGAAATGGAAAGGGAAGCAACATGCACCATCAACAAAGGTGGATGAAGTTGGAGATAGGATTTAGAGGGAGTTCTTATTGGTCTCTTCCCTTTCTAGTATAATTTATGGTAGTGGGACTTGGTTGGTGGATAGTGGAGCTTCTCATCATATGACAGGATCATGGGAGTCACTCACCAATTTATCAGCGAAGGACTCATGATTGTAGGTGGAGCTTGGTGATAATGCCAAGTATGCATTCAAGGGAGTTGGGGCAACTTCGCTTTAGCTAGAGTCCAGGAAGCCTCTCAGGATGAGTGATGTGTTGTATGTGTTGGGGTTGAAGAAGAACCTACTTTCTATCTTAGTTATGGAGGACAGAGGGTACGCAATGGCATTCTCAAGTGGATAGGTTCTTTCATGGTCGAGAGGATCAAGCGTTGACTCAACATGGGTCATTGGTGTTTGTGATGGCAGTCTTTACAGGTTGACATGAAAACACAACCAGGCCTTGGTACATGACAATGATAGTCTATGCAAGCTTTGGAACAAAATATTTAGACACTTGCATTAAAAGGATTTTCTAGTGTTGAGGAGGATGGTTATAGGTCTTCCAGAGTTTGGAGCAGAGCACTAGGGTGTATGCAGGGGTTGTGCACTTGGAAAGAATGCCAAGGTTGTTTTTTCGAGTAGTGGTAGTAGGTCCAAGGGGATATTGGATCTAGTACATTCAAATGTGTGTGGACCAATGTCGATTCAATATTTGAGTGGTTACTTGTACTATGTTACCTTCGTTGATGATTATTCGAGGAGGATGTGGATCTTCTTCATGAATACCAAGGATGAGGTCTTCACTCAATTCAAGGAGCTCAGGGATCAGGTGGAGAATCAGATAGGGAAGAAGATCAAGGTCTTGAAGTCAGATAACGAGGGTGAGTGTACCTCCAACGATTTTAGATATTTATACAAGGAGGTAGGGATCAAGATGGAGCTGACAATGCCTTTCAACCCATAATAGAATGGGGTTGCGAAGAGGAAGAATCAAACCATAGTTGAGGCTGGTAGGGAAATGTTACATGACCAGGATCTACTTATGTTGCCATGGGAAGAGGCATGTAACACGATAGTCTATGTTCAAAACATGAGTCCTCATAGGATCTTGGAGTACAAGACTCGTAAGGAGGAATTCACATGAGTGAGATGAGAGATAGGGAATTTTAGGATCTTTGGTTATCCATTTTACATCCATGTTCCTAAGGAGAAGAGGATGAAGTTAGAACCTTATGGGAGGAAGGGCATGTTTGTGGGATATATCAAGACTTCGAAGGCCTATCAGATCTACTTTACAGGACAACAATAGATTGAGGTTAGTTGGGATGTCAAGTTTGAGGAGTTGGCTTTCAAGGGGCCTCGAGAGACCACATCAAAGATAAATGGTGAGGAGTAGGAGCCTCTGAAGGTTGAGGAGAGTACAGGTCCATCCAATATAAGGGTTCAACCTTCTGACCATAAGGAGGAGTTAGTGGATCCAATGGACCCTTAGAATGACAAGGAAACGAGGCCTAGATGTCTTTAGGATACTTTGAGATATGTGGAGAAGCATGTTGCACCCAGGGGAACTTTCAAGGAGAGAAGTCTCTATGAAGGTTTTCGATCTATGTGGCGCTTATGAGTAACATCATTGATTTTGAGCCTTCTAGTTTTGAGGAGGCAACATATTTGGAAGGATGCCATGATGGAGGATTATCAATCCATCATGAAGAATGATGTGTGGGACATAATTCCGAATCAAAGGAGAATTATGTGGTCACTTCCAAGTGGATCTATAAGATCAAGCATGTTGTAAATCATAGGGTCGAGAAGTACAAGGAAAGGTTCATGGAAAGAGGGTTCTCCCAGAAAGAGGGAGTGAACTATGAGGAGACTTTTTCTCCAACTATCAGGTATACTTCTGTCAGGGTTGTTATTTCTCTTGCTTCAGTTATGGGGCAAAGGATACATCAGATTGATGTGAAAACAACATTCCTCAATGGTATGATTGAGGAGGAGGTGTACATAGAGAAACCTCAGAGCTTTGAGGTACATGGGAGGGATTCCCATGTTTGTAGGTTGAAGAAAGATTTGTACGGACTCAAGTAGGCACCCAAGGCATGGTACTCGAGGATTGATGGGTATTGTCAAAGCATGGGCTTCACCAAGAGTGATTCAACAGATCCCAACCTATGTCTCATACAGGTGAGTGAGGATCCTCTTATATTGGTGTTGTATGTTGTTGATCTGTTCCTCACGGGTGAAAAGAAGCTCATTGCCAGTTGCAAGAGGGATTTGGCTTCAGAGTTCGAGATGAAGGATACTCTCACCAAACCCCTAGTGAAGGGGAAGTTTTATCTACTTCAGAGACAAGCTAGAAGTGGTGGAGAATACATCCCTTGCTAAGAGGGAGTGTTGATGTTTTGTAGCATCGGGGAGGTATTCTCACATTGGCCTTAGTGTTGGGAATGTGGGAATATTTGTTGGCACTCACATTGCATTTTTACTTTGTGAAAACCCCTTTTGTATAGAGTTGATCCTTGGAATTGTTGTTGTTGGGGCTTTGCACCCACTTGGAAGAATAAACAATTCTAATTTAATGTTGAGTTTAGTAGAGGGATTCTAAGGTAAGTTAGGGGCTTTTAAAGTCACTTTTAGACTCTTATAAAAGGAGAGGCAATGTGAGGAGGCACTACACATCTTATTGCTATCATGTATTTTCCATGAGTAAGTGAGCACTCTTGCCAAGGATATTGAGGAGGCAAATTTCAACAAGGAGGATCTTCACTTTGGAAAATATGGTCTAGGGTTTTTGGTCTTTATTTTCTCATTTTTTAGCCAAGGAGGAGGAGCCGCATGTGTGAGGTCATGAGAGAGAGGAAGAGAGGTCACACATGTGGGATCTATATGAAACATTTATTTCATGTCATACCACACGTGTGAAACATACAACAGTCGCAAGTCAATACAGGGACAACTGCACATGTGAGTCATACAACAACAGGTCGCATGTGCGAGTGGTATAGCAGCACGCCACATGTGAAAACTACAGGGATGACGCGGGAAGTCATACAGGGTGATGTCAGTCGCATGGATATGATGTTAGCTAGGGTTTTTGGCATATTTTTAAGTTGGAATATTTTTTTGGAATTTTTCCGAGTTTGTAATTTTCTTGTGAGGACTATTTTTGTCCTCGGGATCCTCAATTTGAAAAACATTTATGATTAATTTTGTGTCCCTTGTGTATGGATGATTTCTCTTTGATATTTGTACTTCCGCTATAATTTTTTGTCATAATTTTAGTGTAAAATTGTTTAGTGATAATAGCCTTAGTTTACTTTTTGAGGTCACTTGGAAGTAATTTTCAGATCTATAATTGAATGCATTGAATGCTAAAAAATTGGCATAGACCTCACTACCCAATCCACCACAATGACCTGTCCAACGTGCCTCATCAAAGAGTTAGGTAGCTTCCTCAAGTCACCTCCATGAATGCATCCAAATCTGCCTAATTCCACCACAAGACTCGTTCAAGTAGGTCACCCCATCTCTCTACACATTCACGCCATCAAGGCATCCCAACTGCTACATGACTTCTTTGAATCTGCACCAGTTGAGTCACCCTCAAATATTTTGGTTCTCACCATGAAAACCAATTGCACTTGAACCACCAAGTCATCTAACTTCCCTTCAAAGAACTCATAGAAACACTTAGGAAATGAAAGAAATTGAAACCAACCATACCTTTCCAATGACATCCTTGGTTGCATTCATGGTTCAAGTCTATTGTCTTGGAATTGTACTTTCCCAAGCAACCAACTCTCCATATTAACTCCCCTCAATCATCGTCTGCATCTCCACAAACTTGCAAGACCTTTAGTACGATCCAAGGATGAGTCCATTCATTCATTCAAAAATCCTTCTAAGTCCCAAACTTTGCATGCAACCAGTTGAACTCATCTCCAATGTCTTTCCATCTTTTCCCCTTGACTGCTTCCACTTCAAGGCACCATGCACCCACTGCTCGACTATCAATTCATTTTGCTGCTAACCAATTGTTGTAACTTTGTGAAGAGCTACCTCGTTCAAAGGTTATGGTTAACCTATTTGTCCAACAACCCATCTCAACTCAAATATTGTTCTCAGCGATGCATGACATGAAGACACCATGATGGTTGAAATGTGCCCAACCAACTGTCTACTACGAAAATTCTCTAGGTCACCCTAGGTCATCCAAGACACCCAAATGCTTCACCTTGTTGCAACCTAGAAATGATACCCTTCACAATAACTTCTATGATCATCCTCTGCATTTCACTTATGTGGTTAGATTTGTGACAAGTCATGCGAAAAATGATGCATTCATATGTCTTTCCCAAGTGCTTGGTTCTTCCAATGAACTTTGCGCCTGGTCTCTCAAGGTGTGCACAACAGGTCCGATACTGACTTCCATCATGAATCAAACCAACTGAGTCTGTTCCTAAATTGTCTCTACGATCAATCCTGCAACAAGTTCTGCGATCATCCACCCTATCCAAGTGCTTCATCTAACCACAAACTCTGCTCTTGTTCTATACAAGGTGTGTGCCCAGACCAACCTTTCCACTACACCATCAACTGAACCTATGTCATAAGTTTGATGCAAAGTATGTGATGAACCGGTTCGCTCCATCGAACGATTCACCAAGTCTATGAACATTCCCACTAAACCACCTTCGTAATGAATTGCCTTCTCAACAAGTGCACCCCACCACAACTGTTCCGACTGCAAGAGTGGTGAAGAGCACCAAACTACTATGATACCATCTATTGTCCGGATAGTGGTGAAGAGCTCACCAGCTCTTCATCAAAAGCTGTAATGAACTCATTCCTTGCAGACTTGGTTAACCGTTAGGTGGAGTGAACTGGTTCATCACATACTTTGCATCAAACTTATGACAGAGGTTCGGTTGACAGTGTGGTGGACTGATGTTTAACACTACACTAGCAGTTGTAAAACAACTTATTAACTTAGTTAAAAACATTGTTGGAGTATATTAAGGTATACTTCAATCTTGACTTAGTAAAAAAACAATGGTTCTTATCACACATAAAAGACCAGTTATTAACTTAATCTAAACACTCTTGAACTTTAAACAACTAAAAATTGCTACTAGAAATAAATTAGACTGATGCATATGCTAGAATAAACTGAACTTTGAAAAACAATTAGGAGTGACAAAACTGGATTCTGAGTCGAGTGCTTGTATCCATGCACATTATTGGATGCCACTAGGAGATAACTGGATGTGTTGGCAATCTTTTTCTTCAATTTATCTCCTAGGGGAAGAGGCAAGTATTCTGGTGTTTTTTCTGGAGTCTTCGATATTCCTTTTGCAGTCTGGAGTATAGTTTCTCCAATTCCCAATTATGGTGTTGCAAGGACTGGACTTGTAGCTTCATTTTATGCACCTATTGACTATCATCGAGTTGTTGCTAGATGAGAAATACAGTGTCGTAGACTGGGTCGACATTCCCTTCGTTTGACATCGTTTGAAAACTTTAAAATATGCAATTAATGAGGATAAGCCACTTCGGAAATTCGACGTTCGGTAGATGTTGAGTGTAGAGTATACATATCTCCCAAATGAACAAACTCATGGAGTCATTAACCAATGTCTTTTTCTAATTAACCCAAGATTAAGACTTTAATCATTTTAATATTTCGGGAATTCGAGGCTCCAATGCTTCGACACTTCGGAGCTCTGGAAATTCGGGGAACTGTGTTTTCTCTAGATGAAAATATCTTGGAGTGACAGTCTCATGGAGTCATTAACCAATACTTTTTGCTAATTAACCCGAGATTAAGACTTTAATCATTTTATATTTTGGGACTTCGGGACTCCGATTCTTCGGTGTTTGGGAGCTTTTGACTATAGGGTTTGAGAATCTCCCAGAGGACAATATCTCAGAGTGACATGGCCACATTACATCATAGTCAGTGACATTTCATAAAAATAAGAGTGACATGTTTCACCTGAAATAGAGCAGATGACTTAACCAAAATGCCTGAAATGAGTGCCATGTGTCATCAATCGATGAGTGCCATGCATCGTTGACAGATGAGTGCCACGCATCTCCAGATATTCGTTGTTCAAGATATTTTGAATGCGGAGTATGGATATCTCCCGGAGGACGATCTCTCGGAGTGACGTGGCAATTCAGGGCTTCGGGGATCTATGTTTGTTCTGGATCAAAACCTCCTGGATAACTGAACTTGTGAAGTGACGTGGCAGTGAGTATCCACTTCGAAAATTCATGGCTCAGGAACTTTAGAGCTCTGCCACTTCGGGGATTCTTAAATGCAGAGTATGAATATCTCTTGAGTGATCGAACTCATGAAGTGATGTGGCAGTTTAGGGCTCCGACACTTTGGGGCTCCAATAATTCATAGGTTCACGCTTGTTCTGGATTGAATTCTACCAGAGTGATAATCTCCCGAAGTGAAACTTCATATGATTGTTGTTAAACCTTGCACGATTTTGAAACCCCAAATGCAAAAGAGTCGTTGATCTTAATTGATTGTTGGACCTCCACCGTCAAAATTTAACCTATCTGTTTGCTCACAATCTAAGCCTGAAATCCACTACTCTGAATTGTTGCATTTTGCTTTTGGATGTTTCATGTGCAAAAAAAGACTTGGTTGACCTGCTGCACGCTCAATCATTGTAAACATGATGACAAATATTTCGAACCCAAACCACGACATGCAATTATCGTTCATGAAAACTTAAATAATTGGTGCAAAGAATCCATCAAGAAATATAATGATAAAAAAATGAGTCATTTAGTGATGGGAAACCAACTTAACCAACCAGAAGATGAATGATTTTGATGAAGGTATAGGGAAATAAGAGAGGATGGGCAAGGGTGCAGCCTTAGGTCTCAACAGGTACGATATAGATAAAGCTGAATAAACAAAGGTATTGTAGAGCTCTACAATCTAATTACCTTTCACTTTCCTAATTCTAACTTTTTTCAACATTCACATTTGTTGCTAATTTAGGAAGATATTGACTAATATACACCAAGGATTGATACACCATATATCCCTCCACCATAGAACCCTCAGGATGTGCTCTTTTTCTAACAAATGCCTTCAATGATTTCAAATGCCTCTCCACCATCCACATTGATCTTGTGTGTACAAGTCCACACATTTCAATCTCCTCAACTTGGTGTATGAGGTAGTGTTCTTGTGCATTGAAAAATGTCATAGGTAGGTACTTTTTTCATTTCACACATTAGGCGAGGAAGTTCTCTCCTCCAATACTTTATATCTTCTTTATAGACTTCTTTAGATGACAACCACCTACACATGATGCAAGCAAATCATAGGTTTAAGTATATACATTGCAAGTAAATAACATGTGAACAAGTTCTACTACGAATAATTTTCATAGAAATCATTACTTACCCCATGTATTTGCCAAGATCATATATGAATTGTTTTATGTTGTTGTCAAATTTGTTTGGAAGAGATAGAGGTAGAGCATACTGTAACAAAAAAGGAATCATTATAAACATTAGAGGTAGAACATACTGTAACAAAAAACTAAACAAAAAAAATACCAAAAAGATGTATACCAATATAGAAACATAACAAAATAATTACCTTAATGGAGGTATGTCGGTCATGAGTTTTTACCCCACAAAATTCACCTTTCTTCGTTAAGATACTATTTATGTTTGAAGCAAATCTCATGGAAAATTTAATTTCCCTAATGACCTCTTTTACAACATTTCTTTGTTGCTCTATAAATAACCATGGAAGACTATCTCAATGTCCATCGTTATTTTAATTAATTGTTGAGCATACACTTATATTGAGAGGGGAAGGTGAATCAATATAAGTCTATATTTTTCTTTTTAACACTCATAAACCATAATGAAGCAATCACATACATTTAACAACTATAAGACACAATATTTTATGTGGAAACCCTTTCGAGAGAAAACCACAAAAACTTATTTTAGACATTTGTAGGCACCAACCCATCATTACAAATGTTTGTAGAAACCAACCTACTAGAGACACTGATCTCCTTTTCTATTTGTAGGAACCTACCTATTGGAGGCATCGATCCCCTCTGTTATTTGTACTAGGAATCGACCTACTGGAGACACCAATCCCCTCTATTATTTGTAGGCACTGATCTACTGGAGACACCAATCCCCTCTACTATTTGTAGGAACTAACCTAGTGGAGACACCAATCCCCACAATTGTTTGCTTTTATAGGCACCAACATACTTACAAGTTTACAAGTTATTCATATGCATTTCCTTCACTGGTATGCTTGTTGCTTCTGTCTTCACCAAATCCGCTCTGCACTCATTACTTTTGTTTTTGCCAGATATTCTCTTCGCTCGCTACTTTTGCTTCTACCATATCATCTCAGCACTCACTCCTGTTTTTTTTCAGATCTACTCGGTACTCGCTCCTTATACTTTCGCAATATCTATTAGCAGGATCGTCACATACTTCGTCACTCTCCTTTTTAAATAATATTCAATTTTTTTCATATTATACCCTTATATGTAAATATTACATTTCTGCTCTTCACCCACTCTCTATTTCTCACCATCGTCTTCTCCTTTTATACCTTACCATTAACTCTACATGAAAAGTCATGTACATTTGAAAATGCATGACCTTCATTAAATAAATAATTATTTTCCTTTTTTTAAATTTACTTTTCAACATACCATGGGTTTTAAAACCATATGCACTTTTACTCCACTTTTACCTTTTAATTCACTTTTACTTTTTAATCCACTTTCACATGACTTCATGTTTAATCCACTTTCATGTAAATTCATATTTAATCCACTTTCACGTAACTTCATATTTATTCTACTTTCATGTAACTTCATATTTAATCCACTTTCACATAACTTCATATTTAATCCACCCACTTTCACATAACTTCATATTTAATCCACTTTCATGTAACTTCAGATTTAATCCACTTTCACGTAACTTCATATTTCATCCACTTTCACATAACTTCACATTTAATTTAATCCACTTTCATGTAACTTCATTTCTAGTCCACTTCCACTTTGTATTTCTTAAAATCATATTTCCTTTGAATACTTATATTTGAATACTTACCTTTGAAAACAGGTAATCCTTCATAAATAGAAATAATTCTCCTATTTTTTCTGCAAATTTCTCTCTATCTATAATTACCCTCCCCATTTATGCAACTCTCCTCTATCTGTAATTCCCCCCCTTTGACATGAATGACAAAGGAATTCTCCCCTTGAGTTATGCTTCTTTACTGGCGAGATGAGAGGGATATCACTCCCAACTTTTGTATGCGATATGAAAATGTTTCTATGGGAAGGGATTTGGTAAAAATATTTTCAATGTGTTCCTTAGTGGCAATGTATTCCAGCTTGAAACTTTGTTCGACTACATGTTCTCTTAGGAAGTGGTACTTTATGAGAAAATGCTTCATCTTTGAGTGCATGATAGGATTCTTTTAAATGTTGATTGCACTTGTGTTGTCACAAATGATTGAGATTGGTTGATAATATTCTACCTTGATATCCTGCAGTGTTTACTTCTTTACTCACGAGATGAGATGGATATCACTCCCATCTTTTTCCTAAGATATGACAATGTTTCTCTGGGAAGGGGTTTGGTAAACATATTTGCAACTTGTTCCTTAGTGGAAGTGTATTCTAGATTGACACTTTGTTCGGATACATGTTCTCTTAGGAAGCGGTACTTGATACGAATATTCTCCGTATTTGAGTGCATAACAAGATTCTTTGAAATGTTGATTGCACTTGTGTTGTCACAAATGATTGAGATTGGATGATCATATTCTACCTTGATATTTTGCAGTGTTTTCTTCATCCAAAGAACTTGTGTGCAACATGTTGCTACTACAATATACTCGGCTTCTGCTATGGATAGAGAGACTGAAGACCATTTCTTGCTCAACCAAGACATTAGAATGTTGCCCAGAAAGAATGCTCCTCCACTTGTATTTTTTTTTTCATCAACAATGCCTACCAAACTACATTTGTATATGCTATTAGAGTAAAATATTCACGTCTTGAGTACTATAAACAAAAATCCAAGGTGCCCTTTATATATTTGAATATATTTTTTACTGCTTGCACACGAGTTTCTTTTGGTGAGGCTTGAAATAGTGCAACCACTCCTATTGCTTGCATAATGTCTAGCCTTAATGTTGTCACATATAGTAGGATTCCAATCATTGACCTATACAATGTTTGATTTGCTTCAGGAGATTCATCATTTTTTCTCAATTTACGGCTTGCGACCATAGGTGTGTTGATTGGAGTACAACCTTCCATTCTTAATTTACTCAACATTTCCTTGATGTACTTGGTTTGTGAAATGAATATTTCTTCGTCTTATTAAGAAATTTTTAATCCAAGAAAGATACATTCATCATCTCTGGAGTCAAATTTACCCAAATCCTCATCATCTCTCTTTATGTAGCACTTGCTTCCGAAAATTTTGAAGTATTTAACTGTTGGTTATCTACCCTTCCATAATTCATATGGTGTTTTCTTGTTATTGACTCTGATTTTCCCTCTATTCAAAATGTAGAATGCAGTGATGACTAATTCTCTCCAATACATTTATGATATCTTGGATTCATTTAACATTGTTCTAAAATATTCCAGTCGACATATACTCAATCAAAACTCTAGTTGTATGTTATGTCAGTCCGATTCTCGGTCGAGCACTTCCAAGGAAATAATCAGTAAGTAAAAGAAGTGTTGCACGACTGTAAAATTGATGATACACAATGATATAAAGTCCTCAAACATTTGGTCAAATTATTCCATGACCATCCATCAATCCAACCACAATCTATCCTGGTAGTTAGCACTAGTCCACAATTTTTATGG
>ML840041.1:42442-53885 GCA_009831015.1 Picea engelmannii | reverse complement strand
GAGTAATTAAGTAATTAATGAAATTAATTTATGGTGCAATGAAGGGGATGGGTGGCACATGTATGGGGAGGATTTTTATGAATTAAATTATTGAACAATAAATTAAATGGGATTTTGGTAAAGTAAATGACTTAGAAACTCTATATAAAGGAGGGAGGAGGAGGATGATGGATCTCTTCTGGGATGCGTAACATTATGCTGCAGAATTTTAGACTTGACTGACTTAGCTTGTGGGAGTTGGGATACCCAGCTCGGTGAGGATTGGTAGCTTAGCCTTTAGAGGCAAGATGGGAGCTAGCTGATCTCTGGTTCAGTGTGTGTGGCCCCTTTGTATCTTGCGGGGCTAAGGGGGAAGAAGAGTACCCCTAGCGTTGGCTGGGAGGTACTGGTGAAGTCTCATCAGTTGGCAAGTTGGAGCGGCACGGAGCGCGTGGGACAACGACTCCAAGTGGATGACTTGGACTACGGTATGCTTACTTGATTCTACATGGTATATTCTTATTATACCTCACGCTTTCAATTTTTTATTTTTAATTGGGTAAAGAAAATGTTTGACTTAGCATTTTAATTGATAACTTAATTCCCCATAGCCTTAAGTTTGTTGTTGATTGATTCCCTTGGCTTTCGATCTCTGCATGTTGTGACTGCCCTATGGTTTTATTGATTTTGTGATGAGTTTGTGCTTCTTACTTCACCCTCGTCCCTAGCTCATCAGTCATCGCCTGAGTAGTTGGCCAAGAGCTAGATCGACGGTCATCACTTTGATGTTAATAGACCTATAGATCCTAACACCCTACTTTTCTGTGCGTGGATGATGAGCGAAGGATGTGTTTTCCCAGTTGTCTACCCATGTTGATTGTTCTTGGTTGATTGATGGTCATTGCACCTTCTGGCGATGGAGTACCTCCGCATTTGATTGCGTAAAATTAGAAAACCCTTGCGTTTCCTTGAAGGATTATCCCTATTTTTCCTTGATTGATAACCTCTGAGTTGAAGGCCCAATCTCTATGTTTAATCTCTTCGTTTTCTTGGGATCTACATTTTGATATATCCTCCTTTGTTCTAAATGATCTTGGTATGCGATCACTATTTTAACTTAATCTCTTCATTTTCACCCACTTTTACCCAACATTCCACCCACTCTTCTTGGCATCTTACCCTCAACAAATTGTATTCATGGTTGACACCACAACTCCTTTGTTTTCTCTGCATTGTAATGCAATCCTGGTAACTTAACTCTGCGTTTTATTATTCTGTTGGTAATATACTCAGAGTTTTTGATACACTCGACCACAAATTTTACCTCTACGTTCCATTATCCCTGCACATAATCAACCCAGAATTTAACTAGGAGAATTCAATTCATCTTTGAGTTCTTATATTTACTTTGCATTCTTACTCTGTGTTTCATATAAACTCAGAAGTTCATGTATTTATTGAACAACGAGTTATATTCAAAAATTCTAATTTTAATGGTTAACAATTGATTTTTAATGGATGACGATTTAGATATGTATATATTGGTTGTGACTTTATACATACATTGCTAGTGGCTGTGTTTTTCTTTTACCTTGATAGCGATTATATTAATTATGATATTGTTTTTCCTTGGCTAAAGACAATGTTTTATAATTTTTGGTAGTGAGTTTATTTGTGTGGACCGTCTCTATATACCAACGATTCCCTAATTATCCTTACGGACAATGTTACTGTAATAGACAACAACTGATGCCCTATCTATCTATTTCTGCAGAAGGAATTCTGTAATCCGTTCTTCCTATCCCTGCGCAAAGGGATCACACTGATGTTGTCATTCCCCCAGTGCAATTTTGTTCCTCCTCACAACGATCCTTCTGCCCAGGCATCCTTATTATTAGAAATGAAAGTTGGCTCTATTCCCATTAAACCCTTCAGGTACTATAAATAATAGAGAGCCTTCCCCCTCCCAAACTCAACATGGATCAAAAATCAAAGTGTCCTTATTTCCTTCAGGCCACATAACTAAGGACCAGAGCAGAGCATAAGTGAAATACTCTACCTATATATATTCCCAAATGATTTTTTTTTATTTAGTTACAAAAAATGAATTATTTCATCGGTGAATGCCTTTAAAGTATTGAAAGCTTGTAAGATATCCCGGCTAGCATATTCTATTTCTCTTAAATGAATTTATTACTTGTATTATGCATAGAGTTTAGACATTGATAACTCCATCCTATATTTTAGCCTCAGACAAAGAATTATATATGTTCATAACGTGGTTGTGTGGTTACTATCCTTTGATACGTTTTTATTGCAGGTGATTATTGATTTGTTAGACAATGCGAATGTTGTGTTACAAATTTCTTATTGCGAATTTTTACGACTTTCTTATTGGCAATTTGATTGATACGTTGATGACTGTGTAACAACCATGTTGAATGCATATTGGTTGGGTGAAAATATTGCATTATATGCTGAGTATCGTGATTTTACAATAATAATGATTTTACATAATTGTGTTGAGTTTGAGTGCAATTAAAGGGCAGCGATGTTATATAAATACGTTGTGTATTGGGTATAATTTAAAGGATAGCCATGTTATACAATTATGCTGTGTGTGACAACGTTTATCCTTTTGAAAATAATGATTTCTAGAGTGTTATCTCGGTATCAATTTCTCTAGTTGTATTCACCCACGACTCTGTTGGGTAGTGATTCATTATTGGTAGAGTTCTAATTTTTCTTTTAAATGTATTCACACCTGATATTGCCGAGCAATGATTTTTTTTTAAAATAGCCTTGGTTGGATAACTTGTTGTTTAGTTAGCCTATTCTAGTTATGGATGTTATTTTTCCTTAGTTATAGAGCCTTGTTGTTATTTAACTCAACAATATATCATGTATTTACAGTTTGCGATTTCATATTATGTAAATGACAAAAATATAATATACTTAACTTAGCGATATCAATGCTAGACGACTATCTATTAATAGACGTAGATTTTATAGTTAGATTGTGTTACCATTGTTGGACATAGATCATTTGATAGGCAAAAATGTGGATTGTTGACAAGAGTGTTTGATTTTGTTAAAGAGCATTTGTAGTTCCCCTTTATGATAAAATTTGTGATTATCGTGATAACATTTATAATAGTTCATTCCTTCACACTTAGAAATCATGCTTAAGGGATGAAGGGTTTGGTTGTTGGCAAAGTCGTTTGATAGCTTGCACGATTGAATGTGAGTGACGACAACTTGCGCCTTGTAGACTCATTGCTTGGGTGCGTGGGTAGAACCTTCTTGTCATTTAATTCGGTCTCCTAGCACATTGAATTTTCTTGGTTTATTGGTCTAGATGTGTTATGCTGTGCCAGGGTACTGTCACACCTATCACCTTGTGATGGAATGATTCTTGAGGAGGGGATCATTGCGCACCCTGAGGGATAAGGGTGAATGATAATGTGGCTGGATTCTATGCTTCCTTTTGTGGGCAATGCTTTTTGTAGTTGTTGTTGGTGTTTGGGTTGTAATGCCTTCATGCATTTGGTTTTGCGTGCCATAGAGGTTCTAGTACTTGTTGTCAAGTCTATTGCGTCAGGATAATGGATGATTGTCCTTATCTTGTAGGCATTTCCATGTTGTGTTGGACAGGTAGTTGTTTCATTCTTGATGTACGCTTACTTCGCCTAGTTGCTCATTGGGCCAGTGTGCTGAGTCACTGTTATCTATTGCCTAATCTACATGCGTGTTTTCGTAGTTAGGTTGTGTGGGTCATTTTTTGTTGCCATTGCCTCCCTGCCCAAAAACATAAAAAAAAAATTGTGCACTTTTCTCTTTGCTTGGAGTCACAATGAAGGGGTTGTTACATATGGTATCAGAGCGGGTTCAACCCTGCGATTGTGGATCACCAGGCTTTCCACTACAGTAAACCTTTGAGTTTTAATATAGCACTTATTAAAACTTTAACATATCTAGGTGGTAATATTGATTAGAGGATGCCACAAAGGTTGTAGCGCGGTACCATGGAAGGAGGTGTGAAGCCTCCAGAAGTGCCCGCACCATCAGAGTCTAACCCCATGGGAGAGGAAAACTCCCATGGTATGGATTCAATTATTTTAAGGGATGATGATGGTCTGACCAGGGTCCTTCCATAGATGGTCAGAGACAATGACTCACCTTCTCTACTGAGATGAGGCTAGGGTGCTCATACCCCTGAGGGTCCATAATGTGCCCAATCAATACCGTTAGTTTTCACTGCAAATTCGAGAAGGTAAAATTTCCCAAGTTCTTTGGTGCCCTAGACAGTGCAGCCACCGAGGCTTGGTTGGAGAATAAGTTGAATTTCTTTCACTTCACGACTATACCTCCAACATGAAGGTCCACAGGGCGATTTTTCAATTGAAGGGGAGCACTCTTCTATGGTGGAAGATGCTCCTATCACTTTTAACCATGGTCATTGAAGAGATGTCATGGGAACTGTTCGAGGAATAGTTCCACGAGAGTTATCTTCTGAGGAATTCGTCGAGCATCAACTCAACGAGTTCAAATGCCTTACGACAGGGAGGTCGTATGGTGCCTGAGTACGAGGCCTATTTTTGGATTTGCTTCGGTATGCTCCACACCCTTACCGTGAAGCTTAAAGTCAATAGGTTTGTGTTGGCCTTAGCATTGTAATTCAACTTCTACTTTGGGTACTAGGATTACTGGACCAAAGAAATTATGCTGGAATGTGGGGAGCCACATTTCCAGCATGACTTCCCAGTGAAGAGGACTAGAGCATATGGATCAGTTGGACCCACTACAATGGGTGACTTGGGAAAGGCCCATCGGATTTGTGCAGTGGTGAATAACCTCCAGGAAGATCACCAGTCAACTGTTCTCGAGATGTCAGGTACCTTCGCTGACCAAACACTTAGTATTTTGATTGATCCTGGTGGTACCGAGAGTTTCCATTTCTGGTGCAATGCTAAAAAGGATTAAGGTAAGGCAGTTGAAAAGGATGAGTTTAGCTTTGTAGAGATGGCTCCAGGAGCAAACAAAATGTTGGAGGAATGGTTAAATATTGTATTCTTAACCTGAGAGATTTTTTCATTAGGGTCGACCTGTACGTCACGATATTAGGATCTTATGATGTCATAATCGGTAAGGACTGGTTGGAATCACATAAGGCGATACTCAACTGTAAGACAAAATGCTTGAGATTGGTCGATGATGAGGGACAAAGACACATGATTGTAGGACAGAACCATGGAGCTTCGCTGAGGTTCATCTCCTCCCTGTAGCTACGGAAGAGCATGTGCAAGGGATGTAAGATTTATGCGATCCTTGCATTAAACGAGAAGGGAGCAATGAAATGTCTAGAACACCTTTCAGTGGTGAGAGAGTTGCGGATGTATTCCTGAAGGATTTACCTCATATTCCGCCATAGAGGGAATTGGAGCTTACCATAGACCTAAAACCGAGGAATGAATTGATAGCTAGAATGCCTTATTGGATGTCGACCCTGGAGTTATAGGAGTTGAGAATGCAACTGAAGGAGTAGCTAGACCTAGGACTTATACATCCAAGTGTGTCACCATGGGGCGTGCCTATTATTTTCACATGAAAGAAGGATGGGACATGGAGACTCTGCACTGACTACTATCATTTAACAAGGAGACGATCAAGAATCAATATCCGTTGTCGAGGATTGATGATCTGTTTGATTAGATGAAGGGTGTGATGGTGTTTTCAAAGATCGATTTGCGATTATGGTATCACTAGTTACAGATCAAGGAGGATGACATCCCTAAGACCACTTTAAAACAAGGTTTGGATAATATGAGTTTACTGTTTTACCGTTTGAACTAACAAACGCCCCAGGGGTATTTATGAGTTTGATGAACTGGGGTGTTCCGTGAGTACTTGGATAAGTTTGTCCAAGTATTCATGGATGATATTTGATTTACTCGCGGACGATAGAGGAACATGACAAGCACTTGCATTTGGTACTACAACATCTGCGAGAGCATAAATCGTAGGGGAAGTTGCCCAAATTCTCATTTTATCAATCGAGGATTCACTACTTAGGGCATGTCATCTCTGGAGAAGGTATCACCATAGATCCAACAAGGGTCAAGGCTATTATGGAATGGCCTGCATCGATGGATGTCCCGGAATTGAGGGGATTCATGGGTTTAGAAAGATACTATCGACGGTTTGTTGAGGGATTCTCAAAGATATCAAAACCGATTATAGATTTATAGAAGAAGAACAAGAAGTTTGTTGAGACCGAGAAATGCTCGGAGGAATTTTGGAGGCTCAAGGAGCTATTGACAACAACACCGATACTAAAGCTCCCTTACATGGACACTGACTTCTTGATATGCACTGACGCATCCAAGGAAGGCTTAGGTGGAGTCTTGATGCAAGACGGTCGAGTGATCGATTACATATCGAGGAAGTTGAGAAGGCATGAGGAAATTATGTGACACATGATTTGGAGTTGTTAGACTTTGTATATGACTTGAAGGTTTAGAGACACTCCCTTGTTGGGTGAAAATTTGAACTAAAGACGGAGCATTGTGGACTACAACACATCTTTACGCAAAGAGACCTAAACAGGTGACAATGACGTTGGTCGAAACTACTTAGTGAGTATGATTTCGAGATTTCTTACATAAAAGGAACATTGAACCAAGTGGAAGATGCATTGAATTAGGGACCACACATCTTTCGGTGTTGCCTCTTCATATGAATCTACGTGAAAACATTCTAACTTTACAACATGAAAATGAATGGTACAAAGAGGCCAAGGATTTTATCAGACAAAGCACAATGATGGTACCAAGATTTGAAGGATTTATGTTTGACAACGATGGATTATTGAGGTTTAAAAATCGGATTTGCGTACCACTAAACGCCGAGTTGAGGAGCTTGTTCCTAAACAAATCTCATAGAACAATATACATGGCTCACCCGGGAGTCACGAATATGAGGGAGGACCTTAAACCCTTATTCTTATGGAAAGGAATGAAGGAAGACATAGTCAACTATGTGGTCAGATGTCTAGAATGTCAACAGGTAAAGGCTGAACATAGACATCCAACAGGGTTACTATAGCCACTCACTATTCTAGAATCGAAATGGGAGGTTATTTTAATGTATTTTATTGTTGGATTCCCACTGACGACAAGGAGACATGACTCAATTTTCATAGTAGTCGATACTCTGACGAAGAGTGCTCATTTTATTCCTGTGCGTATGACGTATCAAGCAGCTGACATAGCTAGAGTTTTCATCAATGCTATTGTGAGGCTACATGGCATGCCTAAGAGGATTATATCTGATCTAGGATCGATGTTTATTGGATGATTTTTGACTAGTTTCCAAGAGGCCCTGGGAACCCAAATTAAATTTCGTACTGCGTATCACCCAGGGATTGATGGGCAGACTGAACAAATGAACCAGACCTTGGAAGATATGTTGCGCATGTATGTGATGGACCAACAGAAGCGTTGGGAATAATTCTTTCCACTGGTAGAATTCACTTACAACAACAGTTACCAAAACACCATTAAGATGGTGCCTTTCGAGTTCCTTTTTGGGTGACCATGTCGAAAGCCTCTGAGTTGGGATCGTCTTGGGAATAGGGTCCTGGTTGGACTGGAATTGATCCAAGAAATGGAATATTAAATGAAAACTATAAGACAAGGGATCAAGGAAGTGCAGGATTGGTAGAAGAGTTATGTCGATGCACGTCATGTCGACCATAGTTACGATGTGGTGATCGAGTATTTTTGTGGAAGAAACTGCATAAGAGTTAGATAAAGTTCAGAGAAGGGGTTAAATTGTCTCTTAGGTTCACGGGATCCTATGATATTGTGGAAAAGAGAGGCCCGTGACCTAATGACTAGCCTTGCCTGATTCTTGAGGCATATGCACGATGTCTTTCACGTCTCTATTTGAGACTTTATGATTAGTGATCCTACACCTGTTTTTATTTGAGCACCTTGGAGGTGTTGGATGAGGGTGTGCTCACAGCTGAGCCGATCTGCATCCTAGATCATCGCATTCAACAACTATGACATTGAACAATATATGAGGTCAATGTCCAGAGGGAACACTATAGTCCACAATCGGTGACCTCGGAGGATGCATATGATATGCGCCAATAGTTTCCATTTTTGTTGGATAGATAGACTTATGATACTATGATACACGTTATTTTGGCACTTTTTACTATGAAACTTTGGGATGAAGTTTAGACCAAGAGGGGCTGTATGTAACATTCTTCTCTTGCACGCACTGAGAGAACTTATTCTTGAGGAGACTTGCTTGCAAGTGATCCATATTATTATACTATTGGTCATTGATTATGATTATGAGGAATTATGGATGTGATTATATGTTATTTTTTTGTATTAACTTAGACAGGTGCTATTGACTCAGTACTCCTAAGTGTGTAGGATTTTGTACCTCAAGGATGCAGAGGCATCGAGGAAACCCTTGGAATCTGGATCGAGTCGAGGAGTGAACTATTGGGTTTTATTGTTGTATATATGACATATGTGCATCTGATTAGATGTTATGATTATGGATCTCATTTCTAACATGATTCGTTGATCATGCAGGATGACGATAGCTTGCCGACCGGAATCACATGTGAAGTAGAGGGGTTACGCATGACTGCCAGAGATGTTGAGGGAGAGGTGTGGACAAAAACCCTGCCACAACATACTAGCACTCTCGTAGTGGCTTGAACTGTAGGTTAACAACTACCTAGTTCAAGAAGACCCACGATGCCATGAGGGCAGACTGCGACAATCGCTCACGATCATTCTAAGGGGAACGCAATAAGGAAGGTGATTTATTCCTTAGAGGCCCTTAGTCTCCCACAAGATCAGCTAGTGGAGTATTGACTCCAAGGGTTTTTGATGTCTATCAAGTCATTCAAGAGGCGAGTGGCACCCTTGGAGCACAGAGTGCGTCTTGAAGGGCACATCACGCAATGGAAACATAATGAGGCGAGTGGCACCCTTGGAGCACCTAGTGTGTCCCGAAGGGTACGTCACGTTGTTAAATAATAAATGAATAAACCTATATGGCCTTAGAACAAATAATGTGATGAGAAATTGTTTAAACAATTTCCCTAATAAATTGTCGCCCAACCTAGGAAAATAATGTCTAGGTCTAAGTGATATTTGTGATAATATATATATATATATATATATATATATAATAATGATAATCATCATTTATCATGTGACGATAAGGTGGTAAGAAATTCAACTGATTTATAAAAATATTTTGTGGGGATAAAATTTAAAAAGGGGAAATAATTGTTTTGTTATATTATGTTAATTAAAAAATTATTAATTAAAAAGGAAAAGGGGAAAAAGGTAATTTTCTGCACATGCCAATTTGAGTTTTAAATGAAAGGGGAAAGAGGGAAATTTAAAAGATTTAGGAAACTAGCTAAGAGTTCCTTCGGAACTCAGGAATTCAAAGAGGAAGGAGCGCGTAGTAGAAGAGAACGAATCTCGGGCGTTAGATCCGATCATGGGGCCCAACCATCATCATATCTAGGAGAACCTACACATTCTTTAAAGTGCAAGGTGAAGCAAGCTTATAAAATCCTAAAAGCAGGAGGACCGTCCATTTTCAGGCAAGACATGTGGTCACAGATCATCTTTTCACTGACTGAAAAGTCAAAGAAAGGAGGTGCTCCAACCTACGATATTGCAATACGTGAAATCATGAAACGCAAAGTCCCGATGAGATCAGGACCATATGATCATGAAAGTTCATGCGCCATCGATCAGAGAAAAGTGGATATCGAGGATCAAAACTTGGAGTGTCGAAACACTTCCTCATAGGAACGCCGAAATGCCAAAATGCGAAATGCTGAAATGCCAAAATGCGGAATGTCGAAATGCTGATATACAAAAAGCTGAAATGCCGAAATTCAAAATGCATTTTTGGTGTAGGCAGTGGTTACCACCGATGGTCATGAGAGAGGGAATAGATAGCACGAAGCTACGCTCCATTTCAGAAATCGCAACTTGGAGTGTCGAGACCCTTCGACACAGGATTGTCGAAATGCGAAATGTGGAACGCATTTCGATTATCCTATGGTCACAGCCAATGGGCATATGGTTTAGAACAAGTGTCTTGCCGAAGCACTCGAGGGTTATTCTATGATGAAAAGTAAAAACAAACATATGTTCATCGAACGATGCTGACTAAATATTTATACTGATCGTGTGGATGCTGTTCTTCTTGATGCCTTGGCCAATAATGATCACTGTAAGGTAGTTATTCAATTATTGTAACTGAATCTTCGAAGCCTGAGGGTTCTAGTGTATGCTCTAAATATATATGGTAAATATAAGTGAAATTTTGTATAATGGAATTAATGGTAGAGCCGTAGCTCTGAAAAAAAAGACACAGAGGAGAAAAGTAAAATTCATTTCTATAAATTAAGATGAACTGAAATAAAATTATACAGAGACAGTGAGAATAAATGATGAAGATAGAGCAAAGAGTAAGGAGAGAATACATATGTACATATTGATAAATCTAAGTGGTTTGGTCAAGAATGGATTTTGATATGAATATATAAATAGAGAAGATTTGAATGCTTAATCTTTGACAGAGAAGATAAAGAGTTGGTTTGCAGGTTCTTAGTGACAGAGAAGGATTCCAGGGTGGTAGGGAGGAGCAAGGGGAGACTGTAAAAGTCTCCTGTATAAGTTGGTGCTTGTACATCTGGGAGTTGTAGCTTCCATTCAGTAGGTGTTGAAGAAACAGAGGTAGCAACGTCATCTGGGTTGTAGCTCAGATAAAATAAGAATGTAAAGAAAAGTTGGAGCTTGCCTTTCATTCATAAAAAGAAGAGGTTTTTCCCTTTTGGGTTTCCTCATGAAAATCTCTGTGTCATTGTCTATTTATGTGAGTGCATATTAATTGATCTGAATGATTTGTAGCAAGACATATAGTAAAAGGCATAATCTATGTTCATTGAGTAATTTGTTTTAAAGAAAAGAAATATTTTTTATCTAACTAATTCACCCCCCCCCCTCTTAGTTAGTTTATCTATTCAACAATTGGTATTAGAGAAAGGTTACTTCAAGATTCCGTTTAATCAATGGAAGTTTGATCTTTAATAATGGATAAGAAATATAATTTTACTAAACATGGATTACCTCTGTTTGATGGACATAATTATGTTTTTTGGAATATCAGGATGAAGTTGTTTTTATAGTCTCAAGGAGTAGATGTTTGGCAATATGTGTTGAATGAATATAAGGCTCCAACAACAGTTCCAACAGATGCTGCAGGGAACAAACTCTATGAGAGTAATTCCAAATCTATGTATGCAATACTTAGAGGATTGGTAGGTTCAAAATTTGTTAAGGTAATGAATTGTGAGTCAACAAAAGAGTTATGGGACAAATTGAAGAAGGTATATGAAGGAGAT
>ML840041.1:23921-42342 GCA_009831015.1 Picea engelmannii | reverse complement strand
AGAATTGGTTCCTAGACCTTTGAGTAAGAATGTCATAGGGGATAAGTGGGTTTTCAGAAATAAGATGGATGAAGTAGGTAAAATAACTAGAAATAAGGCTAGATTGGTTTGTAAAGGGTATGCACAGGTAGAAGGAATAGATTATGGAGAAACTTTTTCTTCTGTTGCAGGAATGGAATCCATTAGACTGATTCTAGCTTATGCCAATTCTAAACACATTAAAGTTTACCAAATGGATGTAAAGTATGCATTTTTGAATGGTGATTTAGAGAAAGAAGTATATATGGAACAACTAGATGGTTTTCAGGTACAAGAAGCAGAACAATATGTTTACAGGTTGAAAAAGGCATTGTATGGGCTGAAGCAAGCACCAAGGGCTTGGTATTCCAAACTTGACAAATACTTGAGGTAGCAAGGATTTAGGAAAGGTAACACTGATAGTAATATTTACATTAAAGAAGAAAATGATAGGTTGATCATTGTTGAGATATATGTAGATGATATCATTTTTGGTAGTGATGATGATAGGCTAAGTAAATAGTTTGCTTAAATGATACATCTTTACAAGTGGTTTTGTTTTCTTAGGGGGAGTATGGTTGTTTCCTTTGCCATATATGTCAAAAGGGGGAGAACATATTTAAAGTTTTCCATCAATGCCAAAGGGGGAGTTTGTTGGTCAGTTTGCACAGGGCTTGGTTTTGTCATTAATGTCAAACTTAAATCCATAATACTGAGAGAAGCAGATGAACGATGGTTAGCTGAGAGTTCCTTCGGAACTCGGGAATTCAGAAAGGAAGGAGTGTGCAGTAGAAGAGAAAGGATCTTGGGCATTATATTCGAACATGGGGCCCAACCGTCGTTAGATCCAAGAGAACCTGCACGTTCTTTAAAGTGCAAGGTGAAGCGGGCTTATAAAATCCAGAATGCAGGAGGACCGTCCATTTTCGGGTAGGACACGTGGTCATAAATCATTTTTTCATTGACTGGGAAGTCAAAGAAAGGAGGTGCTCCAACCTCTGATATGGTGATATGCAAAATCGTGAAACATAAAGTCCCGATGAGATCAGGACCGTCTGATCACAAAAGGTCGTGGGCCATCAATTGGAGAAAAGAGGATATCAGGAATCGTGACTTGGAGTGTCGAAACACTTCATCATAGGAACGTCAAAATGCCGAAATGCTGAAATACGAAACGCTGAAATGCTGAAATGCGAAATGCATTTTTGGCATAGGCAGTGGTTACCGCCGATGGTCATGTGAGAGGGAAGAGCTAGCACTAAGCTACGCTCCATTTCGGGAATCGCAACTTGGAGTGTTGAGACCCTTCGACATAGGGTTTTCGAAATGCCAAATGTATTTTGATTAGCCTATGGTCACAACCAATGAGCATATGGTTTAGCACAAGTGTCTTTCTGAAGCGCTTGAGGGTTATTCTATGCTGAAAAGTAAAAACAAACGTATGTTCATCGAACAATGCTGATTAAATATTTAAACTAATCGTGTGGATGTTGTTCTTCTTGATTCCTTGGCCAATAATGATGAATGTAACGTAGTTATTCAGTTATTTTAACTGAATCTTCGAAGCCTGAGGGTTCTAGTGCATGTTCTGAACGTACAGGGTAAATATAAGTGAAATTTTGTATAATAGAATTAATGGTAGAGCCGTAGATCTGAAAAAAAAAAAAACAAAGAGGAGAAAAGTAAAATTCATTTATGTAAATTAAGATAAACTGAAATAAAGGGACAGTGAGAAGAAATGATGAAGATAGAGGAAACATTAAGGAGAGAAGACATATGCATAGATTGATAAATCTAAGTGGTTTGGTCAAGAATAGATTCTGATATGAATATATAAACAGAGAAGATTTGAATGCTTAATCTTTGACAAAGAATATAAAGAGTTGGTTTGCGGGTTCTTAGTGACAGAGAAGGATTCCAGGGTGGTAGGGAGGAGCAAGGGGAGACTGTAAAAGTCTCCTTTACAAGTTGGTTCTTGTACATATGGGAGTTGTAGTTTCCATTCAGTAGGTGCTGAAGAAACAAAAGTAGTAGCCTCATCTAGGTTGTAGCTCAGATAAAATAAGAATGTAAAGAAAAGTTGGAGCTTGCCTTTCATTCATAAGAAGAAGAGGTTTTTCCCTTTTGTGTTTCCTCATGAAAATTTCCATGTCATTGTCTATTTATGTGAGTGCATATTAATTGATCTCAATGATTTGTAGCAAGACATATAGTAAAAGGCATAATCTGTGTTCATTGAGTAATCTGTTTTAAAGAAAAGAAAGTTTTTTTGTCTAAATGATTCACCCCCCCACTCTCAATTAGGCTATCGTGTTCAACATCTTCTTGGCATCTTACCCTCAACAAATTGTATTCATGGTTGACACCACAACTCCTTTGTTTTCTCTGCATTGTAATACAATCCTCGTAACTTAATTTTGTGTTTTCTTATTCTGTTGGCAATATACTCAGAGTTTTCGATATGTAACGAACCTCCCATTTCATCACGACATCAAACCTCGCATAACAAGTGCAAATTTTCCCTTCCCCTTTTTCCTTTTTTTTTTTTAAAACTATATGAATCAGAGAGAAACAATTTATTGAGTTTGCTACTTGCTCAATGGTTTAGAGGCATAATTAAAGTTGTAATAATAATGGTGGATCCATAATTAACTTATGACGTATTTCATATAATTTTTGTGGAAAAGAAAACAATTGATTAATGAGAAGGTTTCGAATATTGGAGCTCAAGCGATTAGTGTAAACTACCTTAGAGAGTATAACAACTCCCTTAGAAATTATAACAAGGATACAAAGTGATAGTCCTTAATCTTGGTGGATTGTTGTAAACATAGTCCCTTCTTCTATTTCTTTCTCAATTCTAGTACAAGGAAGTGTGAGTGAATTTGAAAGGAACAAGTTAAGGGGTGAGTAAATGTAGCTACAATACATGGGATCTTAGGCCACCTATGGCTACTTGCCTTGTTAATTATGAAAATTGAATGTCCTAAAATATATCAACTACCTAACAATGTCTTCAAACTTCTTTAACCTCATCCTATTCCAAAATTTAAATAAAAATGATGAAAGAGACAATGAATTCCACGGTTAGGAACCATTGTAAATTCACGTAACATGGATCTCCATATCTAAGGTTTAAATCACAAAAGTGAACTGTAAAGACAACAACATAGTTAGCATACCAAGGTTTACACACCCACTCATGAAGTAATTGTCTTATTGAGTATCAAGCTAAATACTATTCTCCAAGAAATGTAATGCCTTCCATTAATAATTAGAAACCAACAACACATAAAGTACTAAAATGAAAATTCCTTCTACTTAAGAGACTCATATATTTCAATAGCATGAAAGTACTGTATATCCAGAAAGGTATTTTAATTTAAACCTAGCACAAACTTCCCCTGCAATTGGGTCATTTGGTGGTCTTACAACAACATACTTAATCAAGGGTAGCTCTGTACTATGTTCATCCTAATTTAACTGATAATAAAGTAATTATAATATCATGCAATGAAACGGAAATGAGCTTCAGTTGTCCATCGATATAACTCACCTACCAACAATAACTAAAACATCAACGGTCCATCAATGTAAAAACCTGTCGGCCACTGAATTTTAGTTATTGATTAAAATATAAGGGGGTTGTTGTCAAAAGGGGTGTCATTCAGTGAAAAATTGAAAGGTTGTTATGCGGTTCAAGAAAGTCATATCTACTATATTCAACACAAGTTTAATGCCATTATCAAGCACTAACCCAGCAATAGTTATCATTGCCTAGAAATGATAGAAGGCTGCCCAGAACAATGACGCCAATTAAACTCGCCGTCAGGTAAGGGCAAGGAACGCATGGGTAGACGCTGTCAGAAAAAAAATGAAACGCAACCTTCATATATATAATTTTTATAATCAAATAACTGTCGGGAGGGAACTATCACAACAACGAGGAATTTTACTAACCAAATAACTATGGGGAGGGAACTATTATAAACAAAAGCTTCTCATAACTCATATGGATGGCTTAACTATGAACTTGGTGGGTGGTGACATAATAATTTATAGAATTGAATTTTGAACCAATAAATAAAACGTGGAGAGCAACGTTGGAACAAAACTACATATTTAATCATTTTACATATTTATTTATGAGGTTCTCTAGATTCATATAATTACCAGAGAGAAGATTGAAGGAAATTATTATTATTATAGGAAAAACTATTTTGATCTGTAACTCCTGACAAGGACTCTTCAGTCTCCATGAATAAATCTTAATGTATTCATACCACGGACAAACATTCTCGTCACCCAGTCTATTCCGTTCTATTTATAAATAAAAAATACAGATGAACTCAAATGAATAATATAGATGAACTCGAATGAATTCAATGAATACAGATAAACACCAAGAGTAAACGTTGTTACATTAACTCACTGCCTCCAGAAAAATTTGCTACCCGATAAGCCAACAATTCATTGTACAAGAGTGCTATCAAGGGGCTGTGAGTAACAGGGTGCGAACAGTGCTATCCCTATGTAAACATTGAACAATGAGGTAGGTTCATTGTCAAGCGATCCATACCATGGTGAAGGAGGTGAGAAAATCATTAAGGACATGAAACTGCACGCAGAGAAGGGTGAAATCTCATAACAACAAAGATCACATCTGAAAACCACAACCGTCTATGTAAATAAATTTCGGTAAACAATAAATCATGGTGGTAAAAAATCAACTGTCTAAAGGCTAAGGTCAC
Organism: Picea engelmannii; assembly: GCA_009831015.1. Lineage (NCBI taxonomy): Eukaryota > Viridiplantae > Streptophyta > Pinopsida > Pinales > Pinaceae > Picea > Picea engelmannii. The sequence continues at coordinate 37,573 of ML840041.1, read as the reverse complement.
TAACATAATTCTAGGAGGGTGTAGACCATTTAAAGTGTTGTCAACAAATATAAATAAGTCGTTGACCAATAGTGGCAATACTGTTAATGCGTTTACTCACAGATCAGAACACTAAAATCTATCGTTGTAGCTTTAGGCGATATGGTAATGGCATCCAATAAATTTAAAATCAAGGCCAATACATACAGTTTCAAGTCTAGTGGATGCCATTCTGCGTCGGTTCATCTAACAGAGATTATTACGGTTTAAAATAGAGATAACAATGCTTTCCAATCAATGAATGCATGCAGACACAAAGTCCCACCCGTGGTCAAACAAGGTAAAAAAAAAAGAAACCAGGTAAGTCCTGAAGGGATCTGCTGGTAAAAATGGTGGTTTGATAAATAACACAAAAATAAATTCCCTCAGAAGGGCAATCGTAGACTTAACCAGTAATCAAGTAATTTAAGTCATTTTTATTTTCCCTCTACACACTAAAATACCTGGGTGGGCTTCAGGCTACCATAACCTTTAAACTATAACCATTCGAACAAGAGTGTGTAGGTGAGGACTCCAGGGCAAGAAAGAAAAGTGGTAGAAGAGCACAGCAATGAAAAATCAACATAAGAGGGCGCAAATAGTCAACCAACCAAGAACAATTAGGAGGGGTAGATGACTGACGAAAACTTCCTTCGCTCATCATCCTTGCAAAGAAAAGCAGGGTGTTGAGATCCATAGGTATTTTAACACTAAGGCGATGACCGTAGATCAGGCTCCTGGATGAATACTTAGGTGAGGACTGGAGAGCTAGGGATGAAGGCTATCAGCCATGATGGTCACCATCACACACAGCTAGGTGGTCAAGACATGCGGGAATATGAGGCCATAGGAGAGGACAACCAAGGAGCTAGGGTAAGAAAATTTCAGCTATCAATCTAAACATCCAATCTACTTACATAATCAACATGCAGATCCAATCATAAAACCTAAAACATTCTACCATTCAATGAATAAAGCATACCGTTACCTGTTTGCCTGCTCCAATTGACATCCCGTGCTTCGTGCAACTCCCGCCCATCGACCATCGAGGCCTCATTGGTACCTCCCAACCAATTCTAGGGGTACTCTTCTTCCCCCTTAGCCCCTCGAGCCGTAAAGGGGCCACACACATTATCTAGAGACTTCGTCTATCTCCCAGCTCACCTCGCAAGGCCGAACTACCACTCCTCTCTGAGCTGGGTATCCCAACTCCCACAAGTAAATCAATCAAGTCGATAATTCTGCAACGTAATGTTACACAAACCAAAGATGATCCTTCCTCCTTCTCCTCTCTTTCTTTTATAGAGTTTCCCCCTTCCTCTCTTTCCTAAAATCTCATTTAATTAAAGTTTTTAAAATAAGTTCCTAAAAATTCTTCTCCGTACAACTGTTCCTCATCCTGTACAATCCTCCATAAATTAATTTCTTTAATTAAGTAATTATCTTTATTTCCCTCACCCACCTAGAGTTACTTCTAGAATCACTCCTAGGTGTCCCTAGATTCACTTACAGGTTTTAAAGGCTTTCCCTATTATGAAATTGCTAATTCAGTTTAAAATTATAAAGTTCTTAAATGTAGATTCTTTACTAAGTTGACTTCCCTCTTTTTCCCTTAAGTCCCCCTTTTTCCTTTTTATGTTGCCTCCTTCCCCTAGTTTCCTATTTTTTATTTTCCTTCTTTCCTCTTTTACTTAGAACTCAAAAGGAAGGTGTGGAATTTAACCCCTTTTTCCTTTTATCATTAATTTAGCATCTTTTTAATTTATCAAAGATAAAATAATTAATTCCCTCTTTACATTTTACATCCACAAATTTTATTTCTTATGAATAATTGAATTTCTTAGTCCCTTCATGTTACAAATTTTTATGAAGACCTTGATTATTATTTAAGTGGTTTTTATTTTAAATTTTTATTATTTTATTTTATTTTATCTATTTATTATATATATATATATATATATATATATATATATATATATATTAAGGTAGACAAAATTTTACCCCTAGCGTAATTTTAGACTTAGGCCTTAAATTTTGTACTAGGCGACATTTAATTAGGGAAATTGTTTTTAAAAATTTATTAACATGTTATTTGTCTTAGGGCCATCTAGGTTCATCCCTCTATCATCATCAACGTGACGTTCCCTTCAGGACGCACTAGGTGCTCCAAGGGCGCCACTCGCCTCTTGACTGATTGGTAGACATCAATAACCCCTGGAGTCAACACTCTGCCAGGTGAACTTGTGGGAGACTAAGGGATTCTAAGGAATAAGGACCCCACCTTATTGCATGCCCCTTAGAATCATCGTGAGCGACTGTCATAGTATGCCCTCATGACATTGTCGGTCCTCTCAAACTAGGTAATCGTTAACCTATAGTTCAAGCCACACTAGGAGTGCTAGTAGGTTGTGGCAGGGTTGCTGAACACACCTCTCCCTCAACATCTCTGGTAGTCGTGTGCAACCCCTTTACTCCATATGTGAGTTTGGTCAGCAAGCTATCGTCAATTTGCATCATCAACAAATCATGTCAAAACATATCCATGTCATATCATCTAGTCAGATGCACTAATATCATAGTAAAACAACCAACCCCTAATGGCACACTCCCTGACTTGATCCAGAGTCCAAGGGGTTCCATCGATGCCTCTGCATCCTCAAGGTTGAAAACCCTGCACACACTTAGTAAAACCGAGTCAATAGCACCTGTCTAAGTCAATGTGGTAAAACAACATGTCATCTACCCATAATGCATCATAATCAAAGTCAAATGTTTTTAATAGCATAATAATCTGGATTACTTGTAAGCAAGTGTCTTCAAAGAACAAATTCTCTCAGTGCGCTAGAGCGGGATGTTACATACACCCCCTCTTGGTCTAAACTTTGTCCCGAAGTTTCACAGTATAAATGCCGAAATAAGTGTATCACAGTATCATATGCCTATCTATCAAACAAAAATGGAAACTGTTGGCTCATATCATATGCGTCCTCCCAGGTCGCTGAGTGCAGACTATAATTGTCCCACTAGACCTTGACTTGATCTACCATTCGACGTCGTAGCTGTCGAATGCGATGATCCAAGATGAAAACTGGCTTATCCATGAGCGCTCCCTCATCTGATACCAACAAGGAACTCAAGTCAATAACATGTGTAGGATCACTAATATAATGTCTCAAAACAGATACATGAAAATCATCGTGCATACGCCTCAAGGAATTAGGCAAGGCTAGTCGATAGGACACGAGCCCCTTTCTCTCCACAATCTCGAAAGGTCCCATGAACCTAGGATAGAGTTTATCTCCATTCCGAAACTTTATTGAATTCTTATGCAGTTTAACCCACAAGAAGACTCGATTGCCAACCTTGTAGCTATGGTCAACACGGTGCACATCGGCATAACTCTTCTGTTGATCCTGCACTTCTTTAATCCTTTGTATTATTGTTTTCATTTTCTCTTCCATTTCTTGGATCTCTTCTAGTCCCACCAGGACCCTATCCTCAAGCCGATCCCAACTCAAAGGCATCCGACACGATCGTCCGTAAAGAAACTCGAAAGGCACCATTTTAATGGTGCTCTGGTAACTGTTGTTGTAAGTGAACTCCACTAGTGGCAAGAATTCTTCCCAATGCTTTTTTTGGTCCATCACGTACATGTGCAACATGTCCTCCAAGGTTTGGTTAGTTCATTCAGTTTGCCTGTCAGTCTCCGGGTGATACGCAGTACTAAATTTAAGTTGGGTTCCCAAGGCCTCTTGGAAACTCTTCCAAAATCGTCCAGTAAGCACCAATCCTTGATTGGATATAATCCTCTTAGGCATGACATGTAGCCTCACAATATCACTGATGAAAACTCTAGCTATGTCAGGTGCCTGATACATCATACGCACATGAATAAAGTGGACACTCTTCATTAGAGTGTCTACTACTACGAAAATCAAGTCATGTCTCCTTGTCGTTGGTGGCAATCCAACAATAAAATCCATTGAAATAACCTCCCATTTCGATTTCGGAATGGCATGTGGTTGTAGTAATCCTGCTGGGTGTCTATGTTCAGCCTTTACCTGCTGACATTCTAGACATCTAGCCACATAGTTGACTATGTTGGCCTTCATTCCCTTCCAGAAGAATAAGGGTTTAAGGTCTGCCCTCATCTTCGTGACTCCCGGGTGAGCCATGTAAACTACTCTATGAGCCTCACTCAGGATCAACATCCTCAACTCGTCATTTGGCGGTACATAAATCTGACCTTTAAACCTCAATAAACCATCGCTATCAAATGAAAATCCCTCAAATCGTGGTACCATAATTGTGTTTTTTCTGATAAAACCCTCGAACTCTTTGTACCAGTCATCGTCATGTTGTAAAGTGAGAATCTTCTCACGTAGATTCATATGAAGAGGAAACACTGAAAAGATGTGTGGTCTCTGATTCAATGTATCCACCACTCGGTTCATTGTTCCTTTTATGTAAGTAATCTCGAAGTCGTACTCACTAAGCAATTCTGACCAACACCGTTGTGGCGCGTTCAGGTCACTTTGCGTAAAAATGTGTTGTAGTCCACAATGGTTAGTCCTCAGTTCAAATTTTCATCCAACAAGGTAATGTCTCCAGACCTTCAAGGAATATATAATGGCTAATAACTCCAGATCATGCATCGCGTAGTTTTCCTCATGCCTTCTCGGTTTCCTTGAAATGTAAGAAATCATTTGTTTATCTTGCATCAAGACTCTGCCTAAGCCTTCCTTGGATGCGTCTGTGCATACCAAGAATTCCACGTCCATGTTAGGGACCTTTAGTATCGGTGCGGTTGTCAACAATTCCTTGAGCTTCCGAAATGCTTCTACACATTTCTTGGTCCAAACAAACTTCTTGTTCTTCTTTTGCAACTCCGTGATCGGATTTTCTATCTTCAAAAACCCTTCGACGAACCGTCAATAGTATCCTGCTAAACCCATGAAGCTATGCACTTTCGGGACATTCATAGGTGTAGGCCATTCCATAATAGCCTCGACCTTGGCTAGATCCACGACGATACCTTCTCCGAAGATGACATGCCCTAAGTAGTGAATCTTCGACTGATAAAATGAGCATTTGGACAACTTCCCATACAATTTGTGCTCTCATAGACATTGTAGTACCAGGCGCAAGTGCTTGTCATGATCCTCCGTCGTACGAGAGTAAATCAAAATATTGTCAATGAACACTTGGATGAACTTGTCCAAGTACTCGTGGAACACCCCGTTCATCAAACTCATAGATACCCCTAGGGCATTTGTTAGTCCAAATGGTAAAATAGTAAACTCGTAATGTCCAAACCTCGTCTTAAAGGTGGTCTTAGGGACATCATCCTCCTTGATCCACAACTAGTCATACCCTGATCGCAAATCGATCTTGGAGAACACTGTTGCACCCTTCATTTGATTGAATAGATCATCAATTCTCGGTAATGGATACTGATTCTTGATCGTAGCCTTGTTCAGTTGATGGTAGTCAATGCAAAACCTCCATGATCCATCCTACTTTCATATGAAAATAACAGGTGCACCCCAGAGAGACACACTAGGACGTATCAGACCCAAGTCCAGCAACTCCTTTAGTTTGATTTTCAACTCTTGTAACTCCGGGGTCGACATCCGATAAGGCGTTCCTATTATCGGTTCAGTCCTCGGGTTTAGATCTATGTGTTGACAGGAGAAATTGGCCGTCCGTCAACTGGAAGAGTGGAACCGGTCCGGGGTTGTCTAATAACCCAAGCCATTTGGGATGAACCACCCTAAAGGGTTTAGCGGCTCCGTTATCTGATCTAAGGTCCTAAGAAAACAAAAAAAAGAAAACTAATCTACAATAACTAATCTAACTAAAAAAATAAGTAAAACTAACTAATAAACTAATCTAACTAAAACTAACTATTAAACAAACTAAACTAAAACTAATTATTAAAACAAACTAAACTAATCTAACTATTCTATATATACAATCTACTAACTACTACTATACTAACTCTAACTAATTAACTATCTAACTACTAACTGAAATATAACTTATTCACAAAATGTACAATATCTACAATTTACAGATTTAAATAAAACTTGAAAAATTCATTTATATTCTGCCCTAAGACAAAAAAAGATATTTTTGTTGATTTTATAATTTTATGAACATAAATAAAACAGAAAACTAACTAAACCAAATCACTAATCTAAACTACAAATATATCTAACTAAAATACTAATAGTATACTAACAAATTAATGAAAATAAATTACAAACTGACCTGGAGAAATGCTCCAGATTTGCCCGGTGTATGATGATTGTTTTAGTTGATCGGAGGGAGGAAACCCGCACCGAATTATCTAGGAGCCTCTCGTAAACGATAGCTACAGTTCTCTTCATGTGTGATTACAGGACAAACAAGACATAAAAATCACAACAATCATATGATTTATAAATCTCCATAGTTAGATAAACTCATTTGCAAAGACTTATACAAAATAATTCAATTCATGAAGAAGATAAATCTGTCATTCATTAACTGAATAAAGTAATTGTTGTGTTTTTAAATGTTGAAATAAATCAGACATGGATCATATTAATTAAATCACATCATTCTGCAAAAGACTACGATAACAAAAGTAGTCTATAATCAATTGCTAATGACATGCATAAACTTGAAACAAAAAAAATGATATTATGAAAGTGAAAGTTGTAGCAGAACATCAACTTCTGTCTCAGTTTGTATTAGGAATCCATAGCTTGGTTCTCCCACAAGTGAGGATGATCCTTATTACAAAAAATAATAAGTATTTATAGGTTTTCCACAGGGTAAAACCTCCCTGTGGAAGTTATCAAAATTGTTTACATAAATCTGGGCAGATATCCCCAGTTTAACTAAACTAGGAACCTACAATAAAACTAAAATACACAAATATTCCCCTATCTTGTTCAACATGTCCCATGCAATTCGAATTTACCTGAAAAGGGTAAAAAATGGACAAGTTAGAAGGGTCCTTTATTAATAAAATAATAAAATCTAATTCTATAGACTAGCTACAGAATCTTGCGATTCTGTAGATGGTCTAAATAAGACACAGAATCAACATTAAAATCGATTGAAAATCTTTTTAAAGAATTAAATTCAATAAACATCCAATAGCTATTTGAAAACAAATCATCGAAATTGAAATGGTTATGCCATTCAAAATCAAACAGGATCAAGATCAATCAAATGATCACAGAGATACACGTACTCTGTTTCTTTTGTTACCACAAAATCGAACGAACAAAATCATAATCAACAGTTGTGAAATCGTTTGATATCAATTTGAAACTGATATAATCAAAACAAATCGTAGGCAATTGTTATGCTGCCTTATCAACAGGAGATATGATCGACCAACAAGATCATTTTCAAATCGTTATAACTGTAAACGATTCATGCCAAGAGTGGATCAACTCAAGATGGCGCAAAAATCAATTCAAATGAAATCATAATAGGATCAATTAATTGGTAACAAAATTCGTAAGAATTATCCGATCGTTTGTTATTGCAAATTGGGCAAACAAGATCGATTGATTTTGATCAAAATCGTTCCATTCAAATGAATTATAACCGATTTTGATAGAGATAACCTAGGTCGACCAATTCGTTTTTAAAATCAAATAGAGCAACAATTATAATCTGAATCCAACTCATAAAACAATCTTTCCAACTCAAGATATGGGATAATCCAATCAGAATAAGAGAAAATCGAACAGTTAAGGTTTTAACATAGTTATTATGAATCAAAACCATTCCACAATTCGGGCATATTTGCACAGGCTTAGATGAGAGCATTGTTTTTATATGAAACAGAGTAGTTCTTTCCAAATTGAAACCGAACAGAGTTGTATTCCTATTCTTAGAAGATTACATGACACAACATATTACAAGATCATAACAATCAAACTCATTGAAATCATTTGCCAATCATAGCATATGAACCATAACGAAATCAAATCCAAACATGATTGTATTCTAAATTGAGCATGAAAAACTTCATGTTCAGAGTAGATACAAAACGAATTCAATTGAAAGCAAACCATTAGTTTCGTTAACTCAATCAGACAAACGAACAAATCAAATCCAAACGAAGAGCATTCGAATCCAATAAAAATCTATCAATGGCTAAATTGGGAATGATCAACTCATGTATCTAAAACGAAATTCCATTTATTTTTAGCAAAGCGAAAAATATACAGGATAAACACATTATGACAGAGCCATTTCGAAATATAAACAGAGCTATTCAAAGACCAAATTCCAATCACTATATTAATCCTAGTCATTCACAAAACTAAAACGATATCAAAATCCATACCTGTATGGCTAGTAGATGGCTTGATCACGACAATTTGGAGTTGATAACGGCTGTGGTCGATTCAACATTCTTGAAAATGATGGAGCCAGTTGTCTTCTGCTTCTTATCAGTTGCTTGGAGTTGGTCTCTTTGGCTGGTCAACACTACAACTTGACTTTCCAACGATTGAATTTTCGATTGGAGTAGGGGAACGTCGATGTATTATCATTCCAACCACAAATCACATTGGTCACAGGACGACTATGTGGGCTTCGAAAGTGTAGGTGAGGGTTTGATTATATTGCCAAGGGTTTCGTTAGGCAGTTTGATACCAGGGTAGCTAGGATTATTCCTTAGGAAAGGGGGAAGATTCGTCACGAAATCATAAGGGTGTTCGGGGCATAAACCCTGTGAGTAAGGGTACTCACTGGATAGGAAACGTTCTACGTTAGAGTCCGAATCCTCACTAAGGATTATGGTCTTTTGCTCAACCAAGGGTTTAGGTTTGGTCCTAGCCATTCTTGAAATCAACCGAGCATTATTTTTACCCTTGGCATCAACATTAGTGTTTTCCTTTGCCTTTTTGCTTACAGGCTTTTTAATAGTCTCAACCTTCTCAGTCATAGCGTCAGGTAAGTCAACATCAGGTTCGGTCGAGGGTTTAGGAGAGGGAATTAGTACATGGAAGGGCATGGGTGGGCCGACCTTGGTTTCATTTACCACAGGCTTGTCAACCTAGACAGGGTTTGTGTCATCAAAACCATTTCGAGCGATGAAAGATATCCAACTATCACCATGTAAACTCAATTGATAAACAATGATAAGTTTAATAAGTCCATGGTTGAACAGGCTACTGTCGGCCTTCTCCCTTTTAAACCTTTCAGACATTTTATATAGGCTACGCTGAAAGTAAAAGGGCATATTCAACGGGTATCCCATAAAATTCATTAACAAATGCAGGTGGTAGAGAAACATGAGTCCATATCGACCTTCATAGGTCACAAACTGTTTGACTATTATGAAAAGGTCATGCCATCGTGGTTTGAGCATGGATATGGGCATACCTTTGTCACAAGAGGTGACCTTTCGGGAGACGAACAATAGTGACCATGGAACCTCTTCCACTTTCGAATTTTTGAACCAATGCTGGCCTATGGCAGGTAACCCTGTAGAAGAACTAATAAACTTCTCATCGATTTCCAACTGTATGTCACCCACCTTGGCTCTACAGCCATCAAAAGTCAGAGCGAACTGCTATGCCACAAATAAGTTTAAACCCTCAAATCTCTGTACGAAGGTAATCCAGCTGTTATCCTTCAAGTCTTTGCAGGCATTGTCAAATAACAGTAAGGCTTGGCTGTCGCTCGGTTCGATTCGCACTATCGGTGCCATGGAGTTGAGTACACGGTGAATGAGCCAGCGTCTGGGTCATAGCACACACAGGAGAAAAATACACGAAGGTTTATCCGAGCTAACATAAGTAAACAGGGATAAGGGATAGGCATAAATGTCTTCGTGCGAAGGTGGTGGAGCTTATCTCTGCCATGAAAAATAGTTATTGCCAAAGTACAACCGTCGGCTTATAGTTGTTCTACCCATTATAACATAGTTCAACAATCATGTCACTTGGCCGACCAATGAATCCAATGGTAAGTATATAAACCAACGCGTGCAATCAACATTGTTCCATAGTTTTAAACCATCAACATTCAATTTGAAACCAATACCAAATATTTAACCATGTGCCAATGTATCAGCTCATATCAATAGTTTAACCAATGTGTCGATGGGTCTTCATATAATCAACATACCAATAGTTATGAAAACACGAACATAGGGATTATATTAAAAGATATATATGAAGGATTTAATCATAAATCTTATGTATTTTCATGAAACCAATGGTCAAGTAGGTCAAATAAAATGCAAATCCAAATGCCAATGCATTACAAACTCAATGAAACCAAGTCACACAATCAATACAAGAATGTCCAATGAGTATAGTTCGAAAATTCTGCCAGTTGCATAATGATAAATGAAATGTAAGCACAATAGGCATATTGACAAGAAGGATAATGACAATTCAAATAATGATTTCGATGGGACTACGAAAGACTAATTTTTCACGCTTACAGTCGTGAAAACAAAATGAAGGCAAATGTGCAAATGTCATAGAAATAAAAGTGTCGTTTATTTAAAAATTGCGACGAAAAATCGAGGTTTTCAAAACATTGGTGTAGGCAGCTTATAAGACAATAGAAAAATGTGAATTGGTTGCCAACAATGGCGACACGCTGGTAGAAGCAGTTATCTCTGCCAAAAGGAACAAATTCAGATTAGGACAACAAAGATAATTTCAAATCAAAAATAACAACCAGAAAATAGTATAAAGATCATCATTAACCAACTATTCTAGCAGTGTTTCAAAAGATGAAAATTGATAACAATCTTAAGATCAGTAAGTCACGATATTAAAGATAAAATCTCCAATACTGTTGGCATGGCCACTGCTGCCAGCAGGCATCCATAGCCTCGACAGGGTTGCCATTTAATCCACTCTGACATCTGTATCCTGCCAAGAAGTTCTGGATCAGAATAATGGACGTTAAGAGGTTTCGTATTTACAAATTTTCATATACCCGTCATTGCTTCGCTGCCAGTGGGCTTGTTCAGTACCCCGACGAAGTTGTCTTGGTGCCATGCATGCATTTACCCGCTGCCAACAGACTTGTTCAGTATCCCGGTGGGTTTACAAGCACTTCCCACAACTCTTATTAATAATTTATTTTGTTTTGTTTTTTCATAGATATGTATTTGAGCGGGGTGACGCTGAAAATCATGATACTTTAACATATTTTTTCAGACCTCATCCAATTTTTTTAGAATTGTCCTTTATTTAGATCCAGAGATGTTTTATTTACAAAAACAACTTCCTAAGGCAGGGAGACATCCTCTGATTCATTCCTTTATGGAATAGGGACAACGTAAAAAAATAATGGATGATCATGACGAACTTTACTCAGAGATCGAAATCAACCATCTTCTTTTAAACAACAGACTTTTCCAGCATATATATAAATTTCAGAAATAAACCATTGATGTTTATACCTTTTTCTTAGCATTTATTTTAGCGAAGGAATTTTCTATTGTCTTTGTCTGAATAGCTCAATATACAGGTGTGTGTACTTCAAAAAAAACACAAACTGATAAATTCAAAGAAAAATCAAAAGCTAAAAAGAAAATGAAAAAGCACACAAAAGTAAAATATGTACATAATATACAAGGATTGTCATCAAGCAAAGTATCTTTTCAAGGCTTGGCCATTCACTGGATAGGTGTCAAGCTGCCCTTCAAGATTCTGCAATAAAAAAGAACTAAGACCGAACTTTTCAACAATTAAAAATGGTCCAAGCCATAAGTTTTGAAATTTTGTGTGCTCTCCCTTTCCCTCATGCAGTTTGTCCCATTTCAAGACAAGACCACCTACTTCAAAATTCCTATCAGAAGAAGAGTTAGAATCGAACCAGCTTTTAACCAATTGTTGATGTTGATCTAACTTACATTTAGCATGGGCTCTTACCTCTTCTAGCTTCATCAAAGAGTTAATTCGGTTTTCCAAAGGGGGACAATCTCCTTCTTGGACTTTGTGTGACAACTGAAGTGAAGGAAGAAGAATGTGAGGTGGCAAAATTGCTTCTCTGCCATAGACGAGAAAAAAGGGGGAGTTACCTATAACAGCTTTTGGTGTTACCCTATCAACCCACAGCGCGTTCAACAGTGCATTGTGCCAATTCTTGTGATTTTCAATCACCGTTCTCTTGATGATTTTGATTAAGTTCTTGTTTGTTGAATCTGCCAATCCATTGCCCTGGGAGTAATAGCTAGCAGAATAATTCAACTTAATTCCTTTTTCCAAAGAGAACTCGCTCATCTCAAGAGAGGAAAAGTAAGAAGCATTATCGAAAATTAAATAGTCAGGGATACCGAAACGAGTGATAATATTTGAATTTAGAAAGGCAATTACCTGACTGGTGTTGACAGTTCTTAACACAACAGCTTCAGACCATCGAGTAAAGTAATCTGTGGCTGTCACAATAAAATTGTGCTGTTGAGAGGATGGAGGGTTAATTGGACCTATGATATCAAGGCCCCACTGCTGAAGAGGGGAATCTACTGAAACGGGCTGCAAAGGAAAGGCTGGTTTTTGTAACTACCCTAATGCTTTCTGACAGATGATACATTTGCGACACAAGGCATGGGCGTCTCTAAAAAGCATGGGCCAGTAATAACCGGCTCTTAGAACCTTATGAGCAGTGGTGTCACCACCAAAATGAATGCCAGCTTCTCCTGCATGCAACTCTAGCAAGAATTTTTCTGCTTCGTCTTTTTCAAGACAACGCATCAGTACGCCATCAAAATTTTGATGAAACAGGATACCATTAACCAGATGAAAGGAGGCAGACTTCAGTCTCAACGCTCTTCTTTTGGCGGGGTCAAGGTGACGGGGGGATGACCCATGTTCAAGACATAATCTTATATCGTCGTACAAAGGAATAATAAGTTTTTGTGCGCAATAGATTAGACTTTGATCACATTGTCCTAGGTTTGACGTATCCCTTTCTTCTTGCTGTCCTGCTGCTGAATCAACAACTAACTTGCATAACCCTTAGCCTCTCACTATCTGAGCTGGGGTGATTTCTAAGTCATACTCCTGCACGGGGGTGACCCAGTTGGCTCTCTTTTCTCCTAGTTCCTTCTGCACTAACAAGTTCCTCATGGCTAGGTAGGGGACAATGACTTTCGTCGTTGACTTCAAAAGATAGGACCAGAAGTGTTTGACTGCTTTGAAAACAACATAGGCTTGTCGATCTACCGCTGTTGATTAAGGTTGGTTGTCATTGATGTAAACCCTTGAAGAAAGACCCATAAAAGTTTTGGGTAATGGACCCAATAGTGTTTGATGTAAATATTACTGATTATTGTTTTTTCATGGTTGATAAAAAGTAAATATGGATGAACTCCAAAGTGGTCCCCTTTGGTGAAATCCCTCACGGGAAGACGCTTTGTGGAGTAAGAGAACCCATGCTTAATTATGGAATAATGAGATGAAGGAAAGTGAATTTGTTAGGGAAAATATCCTATATGGCTAGTTCTTGTCATGTCATTTCCGGTGGTATGTGAAACGTCACATAATTCCTCACGGTTAGAGAGTTATGGCCATGAGAAGTTGGAGACCCCAGGTTTGGGTAATGGACCCAAGTTTGTTTGATGGGTAATGGTATGAGTTATGATATATTTT
>ML840041.1:0-22437 GCA_009831015.1 Picea engelmannii | reverse complement strand
TGTGTGATTGTTTATTTATTACTGCTCATTATTGGATAATAATTCTACATTGATATAACATTTGAAGAAAAAGGATTATAATTACGTTATTACTGATTCACCCCCCCTCTCAGTAATCCAACAATTGGTATCAGAGCAGGCTCATTCAGAAATCAGTTTAACCACTGAAAGGTAGATTATGGAGAGTACCAACTCATATAAAAATGGAATACCACAGTTTGATGGACATAAGTATGCTTTTTGGAGCATAAGGATGAAGGCATATATACAGGCACAGGGATTTCAATTTTGGCAATCAATTGTAGATGGATACACAGCACCAGCAGTTCCACCAACAAGTGAAAAAGCAATGAAACTCGGTGAGAATAATTCCAAAGCCATAAATGCACTTTTGAATGGTCTCAGTGATACGATATTCACCAAAGTTGCACATTGTAAATCTGCTAAAGAGATTTGGGACAAGCTTCGAAATATTTATGAAGGAGATTCAAAAGTCAAAACAACAAAGCTTCAAACTTACAGAGGCCAGTTCGAAAAACTAAAAATGAAGGAAGATGAAGATATCACAACCTACTTCTTACGAGTTGATGAAATAGTGAATGCAATCATGAGAGACAGAGCGTCTATTATGGCCTTTTTTATTGAATTAAAAGGTTGATTTTCTAGGGGTCCCCAGTGATATTGGGTGTCTTTCTTAATCAAATTCTGTAAAGGCTTGACCATTTCGGAGAAACTGGGGACAAATCTTCTCACGAAGTTGATCTGGCCTAAGAAAGACTGCATAGATTTTCTAGATGTAGGCGGGGGAAGTTTCGCAATGACTTGAGTCCTTTCGGGGTCAATAATAATCCCTTCACTAGACACAATGAATCCTAAGAGTTTACCCTGCTCTACTGCAAAGATGGATTTTTTGGGATTCAAGGAAATGCCGTATTTACGACATCGCAGTAGGACGACTTGTAAGTGAGCTAGATGATCGTTTTTGTTTTTAGAAAATACAGTCACATCATCTAAGTAAACTACGACAGACTGATTGATTAAGCCTCGAAAATAAATATCCATTTCTCTCTGAAAGGTGGCACCAACATTAATCAATCCAAAAGGCATTTTACGATAAGCACAAGTGCCCCATAGACTACGGAAGGTAGTTTTTAGTTGGTCTGGTGGAGACATCAGGACTTGGTTGTATCCAGAGAAACCATCCAATAAGGATAGCCTCTCATAACCAGATACCTGTTGAAGGATCTGTTCCATGGGTGGGACATGATAGTTTTCTTTATCAAACACTTTATTAAGGTTTCAAAAATTGACGCAGAGTCAGTTTTCCCCATTTTTCCTCTAGACTGGGACAAGGTTAGAAACTCATTGAGTGTGCCTAATAGGAAAAATTATCTTAGCATTTAGGAGCTTATTCAATTCTTTTTGAATGTTCGGTTCGAGTTTGGGGTGCATCTTCCTCAGTTTTTGTTGAAAGGGTAAGGTTTGAGGCTTCATAGGGATGACATGCTGTATGATGTTAGGGTCGAAAGTTTCGAGGTCATCATACGTCCATGCAAAGACATCTTTAAATTCTTTGAACAATTTAATGAATGCAACTTTTTCTTGTTGAGAACATCCCAACCCTAGATTAATGCACTGAGGATTTTCATTAGTTCCTAAGTTTACTTTTTCATAAGATAACGAGGAACTATTGGTTTTACAATTGACCATCTTTTTAAATTTATATTGAAAATCGTAAAACTTTTCTAATCTAATTACAGATTTAGGGATAGAGTTTACCATACCCAATGAAGATTCAGGAGCTCCCGGATCTGGTATTACCGTGAAATTGCGCAAATTGTCGTCGTGCGTGTGTTCATCTATCACTGCGCCTCGAAAGGTTTCTTCCATGTGAAGAAAGTTAATAACCTGCTGATCGTCATCAAATACTCTCCAGTTTGTGATGTTATCAGGAATGGATGGTCGAAAAAGAAACTCAACGGAGAATGCGTCTGGGGACAATCCTTCTACAGGAAGAAGTTTAGAAGCTACATTAGCTAATAAATCTTCTTCAAAGTTATTCAATCTAGGAATAGAATTTATATTGAAAGCAAAAAATTTGTTCATTAAATTCCATACCTCAGACTGGTAGATTTTTAGATGCGGATACAAACAATGGATAGAATCTCTTACCTGTCTAACCACTATTTTAGAGTCACCAAAGATGGTTAAATTTTGAATGTTCATATCCAAAGCTTTTCTGAGACCTTGCAGTAAAGCCTCATATTTTGCAGTATTGTTAGTACATTCAAATTCCAACCTACATGCTATCAATGTTTTGTTACCTGCCGGATCGATAATGACGTAGCCTGCTCTGGCTCCTTCTTTGGACTTTGACCCATCAAAATATAGAGACCAAATTTGATTTTCATCGGGTACATAGGATCGTTGCGTGGAAGTTGTTGGCTGCATATATGCTACAATCTCGGACTGTTGTTCTAGATTGGTGATAGGTGAAGCCTCGGCCATGAAATTTCCGAAGAAGGTGTCCATCCCTTGTACTTTAGGTGAATCAGCAGAGGGTGTATACGGTTCATTGGGATCGTTCAAATCTGTGACCGTGAACTTAAGGTAGCGCTCACGATTTACTTTGATTTTATTAGGCTTGCCATTTTCTGGAAGCCATAGATGAGACCAATCGGTCATGAAATAACCATGCAGTTGTTCCAACCAGTCCCTTCTTAAAAATAGACCATACACTTCTAGAATATCCACAACAATTATATCAATAACTTGATGAACCTTTGGGTTAGACGATAATCTAATAAGCACATTCTTTAGTTCTCCTATAACTTTGACATTTGTCTGATCAAGTTGTATGATTTTTAAAGTCGAGGGTTCAACTTCAGTGTTAATCTTCTGGCAAACAGACCAAGGCATCACATTGGATGACGCCCCTGAGTCTACCATACAATTGTGCACATTTCTATTAAAGATCTCAAAAGTTAATAGGAATGGAGGTACATTTTTGCGAGTACTAGGAGTAGTAGCTTGTGGCTTTTTACTCGTAGTTTCTAAAGCTACTTTATCTACATTATTTACATTATTTACATTACTTACATGAAGGCTTCCTTTATCTTGAGGATCGGGATTATTTTTAGTGGAAGTATTCTAGGGAGATTTGTTTTGCACAACCTTGTTACCATTAGAATTACCATTTTTGCCGTTCTCTGAAATATTTTGCAACATTTTTTGAAGCAGAAATGGAAACTTCAATAACTCATAAATAGAAATGTTAGCCCTTAATTTTTTAAGATCTTCAACAACATCATAATCTAAGTTGGGGTTCACATTACTCTGTTTAGTCTCAGCTGATTTAGATTTCTTTGGAGGCGAAGTTGTAGTGTTTTCGGTAGAAGGTTTGTTTGTCGTCTTACTCTTGGTATTATAAGGATGATTTGTCTCGAAGTTGGCTTGAAAGATGATATCTGAGAAGTGTCCAAAAATGTTTGGAGAAGACTCTTCTTCTTAAACTGTTTCTTGTTCAACTACCTCCTTAGGGATCCCAGAAGGCATTAAGTTATCTTGGGCTTCTAGAATTGTTTGAAGGGCACATTGCAAACTTTCTAGATTAAGGCCTTCGGTGGTTGGGTTAGGTCGGTTGGTGGGAAAAGGCTTTCGGAACGGGGGTTTGTAAGGCCCTTTTCTTGAAGAAGCTTCTTCGGTTGACCTTTTCAA
Source organism: Picea engelmannii (assembly GCA_009831015.1). NCBI lineage: Eukaryota > Viridiplantae > Streptophyta > Pinopsida > Pinales > Pinaceae > Picea > Picea engelmannii. The sequence continues at coordinate 18,720 of ML840041.1, read as the reverse complement.
GTCTATAACTTGATTTGACAATTTTTGAACAACTTTGGTTAAGTTTTCCAAATCAGAGTTTTCAGGTTGTGTTTTACTTTGAGTGGGTCTGGGGAGGATTTCAATCTTCTTTTGGAAGAAGAACTAGTCTCAGTTTCGTTGCTAGTAGAGTCTTTAAGACTAAGTATGTCTTTTTCAATCTAGTTGGCCTCCTCGAAGGCCTCTAACAACGTGGCTTTCTTAGATCGTTTAACCCAAATAGCTATTCTTTGATGCAAATCTTTAGTGTAGTATGCTATTATAAGATTCTCAGCAAGCATAGAATCCGTAGGGATTCGGTTTTTAAGTGTTAAGAATATTTGATTAAAGTCTTTAACTTTTTATTTTGGGTTCATTCTTAAGCTAGAAAGATCCATGAATAGGACTTTCGGAGGCTTACTGTCTCCGAACTTTTCCAAAAAGAATGACTCAAATTTTTCCCAAGACACGATGGTATGGGGTTGTTGGGCAAAGTACCATGTTGATGCATTACCCTCGAAAGTATAAGGGAACAACCTACAGACAATGTCTTCATGTTCGACATTGTGGAGTCTTATGGCTAACATGAACTTTTTAATGTGATCTTCAGTGATCTATTTTGAGTCGGGGTCAAACTTGGGAAGCCATTTCTCCGGGTGCTTAGGTAAAAGGTGCTGAGCTCCAGGTACAACTATGACATCCTGATCAAGCCAGGGTCTAGTAGGGTTGTTCTGATTTTACATTGGGGTAGTGGGTGTGGAAGGCTGAGAAGGGGAATTGCCTTCATCAGAGGAATCTCCTCCAGAAGAGGAAGGAGATGATGGAGGTGGTGAAGGAGGTATCCCAGATCCTCCTGTAGCAGGATTTAAGATTGGATCTGAAGGATTCATAGTGAGGTTAGTGTCACCTAATTGTTCTCTGATATCAGAGAAGTCTAAAGGTTGACCCCATGGACGGTTTGGTTTCCTCAAACGGGCTAAGGCACTATGTGTTTTTATAAGAGATTGGTGGACAATCTCTTGTATGTCACCACCTGTAGGATTAGGGGTTGTTGGCTCAACTGTGGTCTGTGGATGGTCAGTTGAAGTAGTTTCTATTTGAAGGGGAATATTATCATTTGAATGGATTCTAGTCATTATAGGTGAGCGATTAGGTCGTGGAGGAGTCTTGCGACCGCCTTGTGCCATTAATTAAGTTCAGGCCCTCCTTCTAGTGCCATTTTTTGACGGGCGAAATTGACCGTCCGTCAACTGGAAGAGTGGAACCGGTCCGGGGTTGTCTAATAACCCAAGCCGTTTGGGATGAACCACCTTGACGAGTTTAGCGGCTCCGTTAGCTGATCTAAGGTCCTAAGAAAACAGAAAAAAGAAAACTAATCTACAATAACTAATCTAACTAAAAAAACAAATAAAACAAACTAATAAACTAATCTAACTAAAACTAACTATTAAACAAACTAAACTAAAACTAATTATTAAAACAAACTAAACTAATCTAACTATTCTATATATACAATCTACTAACTACTACTATACTAACTCTAACTAATTAACTATCTAACTACTAACTGAAGTATAACTTATTCACAAAATGTACAATATCTACAATTTACAGATTTAAATAAAACCTGAAAAATTCATTTATATCCTGCCCTAAGACAGAAAAATATATTTTTGTTGATTTTATAATTTTATGAACATAAATAAAACATAAAACTAACTAAACCAAATCACTAATCTAAACTACAAATATATCTAACTAAAATACTAATAGTATACTAACAAATTAATGAAAATAAATTACAAACTGACCTGGAGAAATGCTCCAGATTTGCCCTATGTATGATGATTGTTTTAGCTGATCAGAGGGAGGAAACCCGCACCGAATTATCTAGGAGCCTCTCGTAAACGATAGTTGCAGTTTTGTTCAAGTGTGATTACAGGACAACCAAGAAATAAAAATCACAACAATCATATGATTTATAAATCTCCACAGTTAGATAAACCCATTTGCAAAGACTTATACAAAATAATTCAATTGATGAAGAAGAGAAATCTGTCATTCATTAACTGAATAAAGTAATTGCTGTGTTTTTAAATGTTGAAAGAAATCAGACATGGATCATATTAATTAAATCACATCATTCTGCAAAAGACTATGATAGAAAAAGTAGTCTATAATCAATTGCTAATGACATGCATAAACTTGAAACAAAAAAATTGATATTATGAAAGCGAAAGCTATCGCAGAACATCAACTTATGTCTCAGTTTGTATTAGGAATCCATAGTCTGGTTCTCCCACAAGTGAGGATGATCCTTATTACAAAAAATAATAAGTATTTATAGGTTTTCCACAGGGTAAAACCTCCCTGTGGAAGTTATCAAAATTGTTTACATAAATCTGGGCAGATATCCCCAGTTTAACTAAACTAGGAACCTACAATAAAACTAAAATACACAAATATTCCCCTATCCTATCGAACATGTCCCATGCAATTCGAATTTACCTGAAAAGGGTAAAAAATGGACAAGTTAGAAGGATGCTTTATTAATAAAATAATAAAATCTAATTCTATAGACTAGCTACAGAATCTTGCGATTTTGTAGCTAGTCTAAATAAGACACAGAATCAACATTAAAATCGATTGAAAATATTTTTAAAGAATTAAATTCAATTAACATCCAATAGCTATTTGAAAATGAATCATCAAAATTGAAATGGTTATGCCATTCGAAATCAAACAGGATCAAGATCAATCAAATGATAATAGAGATACACGTACTCTATTTCTTTTGTTACCACAAAATCGAACGAAAAGAATCATAATCAACAGTTGTGAAATCGTTTGATATCAATTTGAAACTGATATAATCAAAACAAATCGTAGGCAATTGTTATGCTTCCTTATCTACAGGAGATACGATCGAATCCAACAAGATCATTTTCAAATCGTTATAACTGTAAACGATTCATGCCAAGAGTGGATCAACTAAAGTTGGCGCGAAAATCAATTCAAATGAAATCATAATAGGATCAATTAATTGGTAACAGAATTCATAAGAATTATCCGATCATTTTTTATTGCAAATTGGGCAAACAAGATCGATTGATTTTGATCAAAATCGTTCCATTCAAATGAATTATAACCGATTTTGATAGAGATAACCTAGGTCGACCAATTCATTTTTAAAATCAAACAGAGAAACAATTATAATCCGAATCCAACTCATAAAACAATCTTGCCAACTCAAGATATGGGATAATCCAATCAGAATAAGAGAGAATCGAACAATTAAGGTTTTAACATAGTTATTATGAATCAAAACCATTCCACGATTTGGGCGTATTTGCATAGGCTTAGATGAGAGCATTTTTTTTATACAAAACAGAGTAGTTCTTGCCAAATTGAAACCGAACAGAGTTGTATTCCTATTCTTAGAAGATTACATTACATAACATATTACAAGATCGTAACAATCAAACTCATTGAAATCATTTGCCAATCACATCATATGAACCATAACGAAATCAAATCCAAACATGATCGTATTCTAAATTGAGCATGAAAAACTTCCTGTTCAGAGTAGATACAAAACGAATTCAATTGAAAGAAAACCATCAGTTTCGTTAACTCAATCAGACAAACAAACAAATCAAATCAAAACGAAGACCATTCGAATCCAATAAAAAACTATCAATGGCTAAACTGGGAATAATCAACTCATGTATCTAAAACGAAATTCCATTTATTTTTAGCAAAGAGAAAAATATACAGGATGAACACATTATGACAGAGCCATTTCGAAATATAAATAGAGCTATTCGAAGACCAAATTCCAATCACTATATTAATCCTGGTCATTCACAAAACTAAAACGATATCAAAATCCATACCTATATGGTGAGCAGATGGCTTGATCATGATAATTTGGAGTTGATAATGGCTGTGGCTAATTCAACATTCTTGAAAATGATGGAGGCAGTTGTCTTCTACTTCTTATCAGTTGCTTGGAGTTGGTCTCTTTGGCTGGTCAACACTGCAACTTGACTTTCCAACGATTGAATTTTTAATTGGAGTAGGGGAACGTCGATGTAGTATCATTCCAACCACAAATCACATTGGTCATAGGATGACTGTGTGGGCTTCGAAAGTGCAAGTGAGGGTTTGATTATATTTCCAAGGGTTTCATTAGGCAGTTTGATACTAGGGTAGCTAGGATTATTCCTTAGGCAAGGGGGAAGATTTGTCATGAAATCATAAGGTGGTTTGGGGCATAAACCCTGTGAGTAAGGGTACTCACTGGCTAGGAAACGTTCTAAGTCAGAGTTTGAATCCTCACTAAGGATTATGGGCTTCTACTCAACCAAGGGTTTAGGTTTGGTCCTATCCATTCTTGAAATCAGTCGAGTGTTATTTTTACCCTTGACATCAACAGTAGGGTTTTCCTTGGCCTTTTTTCTTACAGGATTTTTAATAGTCTCAACCTTCTCAGTCATAGCGTCAGGTAAGTCAACATCAGGGTCGGCCGACGGTTTAGGAGAGGGAAGTAGGACATGGAAGGGCACGGGTGGCCCGACCTTGGCTTCATTTACCACAAGCTTGTCAACCTGGACAGGGTTTGTGTTATCAAAACTATTTCGAGTGATGAAAGATCTCCAACTATCACCATGTAAAATCAAGTGATAAACAATGATAAGTTTAATAAGTCCATGGTGGAACAGGCTACTGTTGGCCTTCTCCCTTTTAAACCTTTTAGACATTTTATATAGGCTACACTGAAAGTAAAAGGGCATATTCAACGGGTATCCCATAAAATTCATTAACAAACGCAGGTGGTAGAGAAACACGAGTCCATATCGACCTTCACAGGTCACGAACTATTTGACTATTATGAAAAGGTCATGCCATCATCGTTTGAGCATGGATATGGGCATACCTCTGTCAAAAGACGTGAACTTTCGGGAGATGAACAGTAGTGACCATGGAACCTCTTCCACTTTCGAATTTTTGAACCAACAATGGCCTGTGGTAGGTAACCCTGTAGCAGAACTAATAAAATTCTCATCGATTTCCAACTATATGTCACCCACCTTGGCTCTATAGCCATCAAAAGTCAGAGCGAACTACTGTGCCACAAATAAGTTAAAACCCTCAAATCTTTGCATGAAGGTAAGCCAACCATTATCCTTCAATTCTTTGGCGGCATTGTCAAATAATAGTAAGTCTTGGTTGCCGTTCAGTTCGATTCGCACTACCGATTCCATGGAGCCGAGCACACGGTGAACGATCCAGGGTCTAGGTCATAACACACACAGGAGAAAAATGCATGAAGGGTTATCTGAGCTAACAGAAGTAAATGGGGATAAGGGATAGGCATAAATGTCATCGTACGAAGGTGGTGGAGCTTATCTCTGCCATGCAAAATAGTTATTGCCAAAGTACAACCACCGACTTATAGCTGTTCTACCCATTATAACATAGTTTAACAATCATGTCACATGGCCAACCAATGAATCCAATGGTAAGTGTATAAACCAACGCGCGCAATCAACGTTGTGCCATAGTTTTAAACCATCAACATTTAATTTGAAACCAATACCAAACATTTAACCATGCGGCAATGTATTAGCTCATATCAATAGTTTAACCAATGTGTCGATGATTCTTCATATAATCAACATATCAATAGTTATGAAAACATGAACATAGGCATTATATTAAAAGATATATATGAAGGATTTAATCATAACCCCTATGTATTTTCATGAAACCAATGGTCAAGTAGGTCAAATAAAATGCAAATCCAAATGCCAATGCATTACAAACTCAATGAAACCAAGTCACACAATCAATACAAGAATGTCCAATGAGTATAGTTCGAAAATTCTACCAGTTGCATAATGATAAATGAAATGTAAGCGCAATAGGCATTTTGACAAGAAGGATAATGACAGTTGAAATAATGATTTCGATGGGAATTCAAAAGAGTAAGTTTTCACGCTTACAGTCGTGAAAACAAAACGAAGGCAAATGTGCAAATGTCGCAGAAATAAAAGTGTCGTTTATTTAAAAATTCTGACGAAAAATCGAGGTTTGCAAAACATTGGTGTAGGCAGCTTATAAGACAATAGAAAAATGTGAATTGGCTGCCAACACTATGGTAAACTCCAATTACCTCTCCGGTGGCATCCCAAGTAACTCCTCTGGAAATACGTCCGCAAACTCCTTCACCATTGGAAGGTGTTCTAGACCTTCCACTCCTCCCTTCTCGTTTAACACAAGGATCGCATAAATCTCGTACCCCTTGCGCATACTCTTCTGTAGTTGTAAGGAAGAGATGAACCTCAGGGAAACACCCTGGTTCTGTCCTACAATCACACATATCTATCCCTCGTCATCGACCAAGCTCAACCATTTTGTATTACAGTTGAGTATCGCCTCATGTGACTCCAACCAGTCCATACCAAACACGATATCATAAGATCCTAGGATCATGACGTATAGGTTGGACCTTGTGAAAAACTCTCCTAGGTTAAGGATACATCCTGTAACCTTTCCTCCAACCTTTTGTTTGGCTCCCAAAGCCATCTCTATGAAGTTAAACTCATCCTGTTTGATTGCCTTTACCTTAATCCTTTTTAGCGTTGCACCAGAAATGAAACTCTAGGTAGCACCAGGCTCTATCAAAATACTAAGAGTCTGGTCAATGATGATACCTGTCATCTTGAGCACAGTCGACTGGTGCTTTTCCTGGATGTTATTCACTGCTGCATGAATCTGATGGGCCTTGCCCATATCTCCCATGGTAGTGGGTCTGACTGATCCAGATGCTCCAGTCCTCTCCATAGGGTAGTCGCGCTGGTAGTGTGGCTCCCCACACGTCCAACACCCCTTCTTCAGCCCAGTAGTCCTGGTACCTGAAGTAGAAAATAATGGCCCACTAGCCCGGATCCCTGGTCTTTTCTGTTGAACAGGCCTAAACTGTTGTTGTTGTGGGCGGTGCTACTACTGATGTTGTGGTCCCCGATAAGGTGTCCGCTGCTGAGGCGATGGTCACTAAGGTGTAGTGAGTGTGGATCCCCTCTACAAGCAATGATATCTCGTCGTATGTTTGGTTGTTGTCCGATGCTGTTGTGCAACAGATGAAACCTGCCTTGTTGGTCTCTCTAGAGTCCTGGTCTGATCCCCACTGATAAGCTCCTCCTCTACTATGAGGGCTTTCTAGATGATATTATGCAAGGTTTGAGGCATCAAAATCATAACCTTTTCATGCAAGCTGCCATTAAGGCCGAACACGAACCTGTTGACCTTAAGTTTCTCAATGTTAAGGTGTGGAGCATACCAGAGTAGCTCCATAAAACGGGCCTCGTACTTGGGCACCGTACGACCTCCCTGTTGTAAGGCATTGAACTCATTGAGCTAACACTCGATGAATTCCTTTGAAAGGTACCTCTCTCATAACCATTCCTGGAACAGTTCCCATGACACATCTTCGACGACCATGTTCATCTGTGGTAGGAGTGTCTTCCACCATACAAGAGTGCTCCCCTTCAGTTGAAAGACCACCATGCGGACCTTCATGTTGGAGGTATAATCACAAAGTGCGAAGCACATCGCCATGTTCTCCAACCATGCCTCGACGACTATGCCATCTGGGGCAGCAAAGAACTCAGGAAATTTGACCTTCTCGAGTTCACGATGAATTCTACCAGTACCGACCGGAGCACGCGGTGGAACCTCAGCAAGTGCCGATGCCCTGGCCTCATCTCTATTCAAACGACTGATTAGAGCCTCAGACATGTGCTGAAAATATCTCATGATTTCGACTACATCACCAAATGTTATCTGCTCCTTTCCGAGAACCTACTTATCTCCCTAGGGTTTAGACCCCTCGGGCATGGATTCTACTAGAGGCATCGCGCCTCCTCCACTCGTACCCCATCATCTACCTCTGTGACATCCTCTAACCATAATTACCTGCACGCACACAAGTCAACTCGAACAACAATAGTATTATCAATCATTCATATCAATGAAAGCCGTAGAGATCCCAAGTCGCGGGCTAAACCTCACTCTGATACCATATGTAATGAACCTCCCGTTTCGTCACAACATCAAACCTCACATAACAAGTGAAAATTTTCCCTTCCACTTTTTCCTTTTTTTTTTTTAAACTATATGAATCAGAGAGAAACAATTTATTGAGTTTGCTACTTGCTCAATGGTTTAGAGGCATAAATAAAGTTGTAATAATAATGGTGGATCCATAATTAACTTATGACGTATTTCATATAATTTTTGTGGAAAAGAAAACAATTGATTAATGGGAAGGTTTCAAATATTAGAGCTCAAACGATTAGAGTAAACTACCTTAGAGAGTATAACAACTCCCTTAGAAATTATAACAAGGATATAAAGTGATTTTCCTTAATCTTGGTGGATTGTTGTAAACATAGTCCCTTCTTCTATTTCTTTCTCAATTCTAGTAAAAGGAAGTGTGAGTGAATTTGAAAGGAACAAGTTAAGGGGTGAGTAAATGTAGCTACAGTACATGGGATCTTAGGCCACCTATGGCTACTCGCCTTGTTAATTATGAAAATTGAATGTCCTAAAATATATCAACTACCTAACAATGTCTTCAAACTTCTTTAACCTCATCCTATTCCAAAATTTAAATAAAATGATGAAAGAGACAATGAATTCCACGGTTAGGAACCAGTGTAAATTCATGTAACATGGATCTCCATATCTAAGGTTGAAATCAGAAAAGTGAACTGTAAAGACAACAACATAGTTAACATAACAAGGTTTACACACCCACTCATGAAGTAGTTGTCTTATTGAGTATCAAGGTAAATACTATTCTCCAAGAAATGTAATGCCTTCCATTAATAATTAGAAACCAACAACACATAAAGTACTAAAATGAAAATTCCTTCTAACTCAAGAGACTCATATATTTCAATAGTATGAAAGTACTGTATATCCAGAAAGGTATTTTAATTTAAACCTAGGGCAAACTTCCTCTACAATTGGGTCATAGAGATAAAAACACTTTCCAATCAATGAATGCATGTAGACACAAAGTCCCACCCGCGGTCAAACAAGGTAAAAAAGACAACAACTAGGTAAGTCCTCAAGGGATTTGCTGGTAAAAATGGTGGTTTGATAAAGAACACAAAAATAAATTCCCTCATAAAGGAAATCGCAGACTTAACCAGTAATCAAGTAATTTAAGTCATTTTTATTTCCCCTCTACACACTAAAATACCTAGGTGGGATTCAGGATACCATAACCTTTAAACTATAACCATTCGACCAAGAGTGTGTAGGTGAGGACTCTAGGGTGAGAAAGAAAAGAAGTAGAAGATCGCAACAATGAACAATCAACACAAGAGGGCGCAAACAGTCAACCAACTAAGAACAATCAGGAGGGGTAGATGGCTGACGAAAACTTCCTTCGCTCACCATCCTCTCATAGAAAAGTAGGGCGTTGATATCCATAGGTCTTTTAATGCTAAGGAGATGACTGTAGATTAGGCTCTTGGCCAACTGTTGAGGCAAGGACTGGAGAGCTAGGGACAAAGGCTATCAGCCATGATGGTCACCATCACATAGAACTAGGTGGTCAAGACATATGGGAATACGAGGCCATAGGAGAGGACAACCAAGGATCTAGGGTAAGAAAATTTCAACTATCAATCTAAACATCCAATCTACTTACATAATCAACATGCAGATCCAATCATGAAACCTAAAACATTCTACCATTCAACGAAGAAAGTGTTCCGTTTCCTATTCGCCCACTCCGATTGACGTCCCGCTCTCCATGTAGCTCCTGCTCATCGACCGTCGAGACCTCACTAGTACCTCCCAACCAATGCTAGGGGTACTCTTGTTCCCCCTTAGCCCCATGAGCCCCAAAGGGGACACACACACTATCTAGAGACTTCATCTTGCTCCCAGCTCACCTCACAAGGTCAAGCTACCACTCCTCTCCGAGCTGGGTATCCCAACTCCCACAAGTAAATCAGTCAAATTGATAATTCTGCAGTGTAATGTTACGTAAACCGAAGATGATCCTTCCTCCTTCTCCTCCCTTTCTTTTATAGAGTTTCCCCGTTCCTCTCTTTCCTAAAATCTCGTTTAATTAAATTTTTTAAAATAAGTTCCTAAAAATTCTTCTCCGTACAAGTGTCCATCATCCCCTACAATCCTCCATAAATTAATTTCTTTAATTAGGTAATTATATTTATTTCCCTCACCCACCTAGAGTTACTCCTAGAATCACTCCTAGGTGTCCCTAGATTCCCTTACAGGTTTTGAAGGCTTTCCCTATTATGAAATTGCTAATTCAGTTTAAAATTATAAAGTTCTTAAATGTAGATTCTTTACTAAGTTGACTTCCCGCTTTTTCCCTTAAGTCCCTCTTTTTCCTTTTTATGTTACCTCCTTCCCCTAGTTTCCTATTTTTTATTTTCCTTTTTTCCTTCTTTCCTCTTTTAATTAGAACTCAAAAGGCAGGTGTGGAATTTAACCCCTTTTTCCTTTTATCATTAATTTAACATCTTTTTAATTTATCAAATATAAAATAATTAATTCCCTCTTTACATTTTACATCCACAAAATTTATTTCTTATGAATAATTTTATTTCTTACTCCCTTCATGTTACAAAATTTTATGAAGATCCTGATTATTATTTAAGTGGTTTTTATTTTAAATTTTTATTATTTTACTTTATTATATATATATAAGGTAGACAAAATTTTACCCCTAGCGTAATTTTAGACTTCGGCCTTAAATTTCGTACTGGGCGACATTTAATTAGGGAAATTGTTTTTAAAAATTTCTTAACATGTTATTTGTCTTAGGGCCATCTAGGTTCATCCCTCTATCATCATCAACGTGATGTGCCCTTCAGGACGCACTAGGTGCTCCAAGGGTGCCACTCGCCTCATTTGTTCCTTTACGCGACATGCCCTTTAGGACACACTACGTGCTCCAAGGGTGCCACTTGCCTCTTGACTGATTGGTAGACATTAATAACCCCTGGAGTCAACACTCCGCTAGGTGAACTTGTGGGAGACTAAGGGCTTCTAAGGAATAAGGCCCCCACCTTATTGTGCGCCCCTTAGAAGCATCGTAGCGACTGTTGCAGTCTTCTCTCATGACATCGTCAATCCTCTCGAACTAGGTAATCATTAACCTACAGTTCGAGCCACAGTGGGAGTGCTAGTAGGCTGTGGCAGGGCTACTGTCCACACCTCTCCCTCAACATCTCTGGTAGTCATGTGCGACCCCTTTACTCCATATGTGAGTCTGGTCGACAAGATATCGTCAGCCTACATCATCAACAAATCATGTTAGAACATATCCATGTCATATCATCTAGTCATATGCACTAATATCACAGTAAAACAATCAACCCCCAATGGAACACTCTCTGACTCGATCTGGAGTCCAAGGGGTTCCATCGATGCCTCTATGTCCTCAAGGTCCAAAACCCTGCACACACTCAGTGAAACTGAGGCAATAGCGCCTGTCTAAGTCAATGTGGTAAAACAACATGTCATCTACCCATAACACATCATAATCAAAGTCAAATTTTTTTAATAGCATAATAATCCGAATCACTTGCGAGCAAGTATCCTTAAAGAATAAGTTCACTCAGTGTGCCAGAGTGGGATGTTACATGATACACTCGACCAAAACTTTTACGTCTGCATTCCATTATCCCTGCACATAATCAACCCATAATTTAACTAGGAGAATTCAATTCATATATTAGTTCTTATATTTACTCTATGTTCTTACTCCGCATTTCATATAAACTCAACAGTGCATGTATTTATTGAACAACACGTTATATGCAATGATTCTGATTTTAATGGTTAGCAATTGATTTTTAGCGGATGGCGATTTAGATATGTATATATTGGATGTGAATTTGTACATACATTACTAGTGGCTGCGTTTTTCTTTTACCTTGATAGCGATTATATTAATGATGATATTGTTTTTCCTTGTGAAAAGACAATGTTTTATCATTTTTGGTAGCGAGTTTATTTGTGTGGATTGTCTCTATATACCAGTGATTCCCTAATTATCCTTACGAACAACGTTACTATATTAGAAAGTAACTGATGCCCTATCTATTTGTTCCGGTGGAAGGAATTCCGTAATTTGTTCTTCCTGTCCCTACGCAAAGATATCACACTGATGTTGTCGTTCCCCCAATGCAATGTTGTTCCTCCTCGCAAGGATCCTTCTGCCCAGGCATCCTCGTTATTATAAAAGAAAGTTGTCTTTGTTCCCAGTAAACCCTGTAGGTACTATAAATAATAGAGAGCCTTCCCCCTCCCAAACTCAACATGGATCAGAAATCAAAGTGTTTGTATTTCCTTCGAGCCACAGAACTAAGGACCAAAGAAGAGCGTAAGTGAAATACTCTACCTATCTATATTCGTAGATGATTTTTTTTTATTTAGTTATAGAAAATGAATTATTTCATCGATGAATGCCTTTAAAGTATTGAAAGCTTGTAAGCTGGCCTGGTTAGCGTATTCTATTTCTCTTAAATGAACTTATTACCTGTATTATGCACAGAGTTTAGAAAATGATAACTCTATCCTGTATTTTAGCCTTAGATGATGAATTAGATCTGTTCATAATGTGACTGTGTGGTTATTGTGCTTGGATACATTTTTATTGCAGGTGATTATTGATTTGTTAGACGACGCGAGTGTTGTGTTACGAATTACGTATTGCAATTTTTTACGACTTTCTTATTGGCGATTTGATTGATGTGTTGATGACTGTGTAACAACCACGTTGACTGGGTATCAGTTGGGTGAAAATATTTCATTAAATGATGAGTATAGTGATTTTACAATAATAGCAATTTTACATAATTGTGCTGAGTTTGAGTGCAATTAAAGGGTAATGATGTTATATAAATACGTTGTGTATTGGGTATAATTTAAAGGATATCCATGTTATACAATTATTCTGCGTGTGAAAACATTTCTCCTTTTGAGAATAATGATTGGCAGCGTGTTATCTGGGTAGCGATTTCTCTTATTGTATTCACCCACAACTTTGTTGGGCAGAGATTCATTATTGGTAGAGTTTTGATTTCGCTTTTAAATGTATTCACACCTGATATTGCTAGGTAGCAATTTTTTTTTTAAATAGCCTTGGTTGGATAGCTTGTTGTTTAGTTAGCCTATTCTAGTTATGAATGTTATTGTTCCTTAGTTATAGAGCCTTGTTGTTATTTAACTCAACAATATATCATGTATTTACAGTCTCCAATTTCATATTATGTAAATGACAACAATATAATATACTTAACTTAGCGATATCAATGCTAGATGACTATCTATTAATAGACATGGATTTTACAGTTAGATTGTGTTACCACTGTTGGACATAGATCATTTGATAGGTATAAATGTGGATTGCTGACAAGAGTGTTTGATTTTGTTAAAGCACATTTTTAGTTCCCCTTTATGATAACATTTTGTGATTATAGTGATAAAATTTATAATAGTTCACTCCTTCACACTTAGACATCATGCTTAAGGGATGAAGGGTTTGGTTGTTGGTGAGGTCGTTTGATAGCTTGCACGATTGAATGTGAGTGATGAAAACTTACGCCTTGTCGACCCATTGCTTGGGTGTGTGGGTATAGTCTTCTTGTCATTTACTTCGGTCTCCTAGCATGTTGAATTTTCTTGGGTTATTGGTTTATATGTGTTACGCTGCGCGAGGGTACCATCATGCCTATCTCCTTGTGATGGCATGATTCCTAAGGAGGGGATCATTGCACGCCCTAAGGGATAAGGGTGCATGATAACGTGGTTGGAGTATGTGATTCTTGTTGTGGGCAGTGTTTGTTGTAGTTGTTATTGGTGTTTGGATTGAAACTCTTTCATGTGTTTGGTTTTGCGCACCATAGAGGTTCTAGTACTGGTCGTCAAGGACATTGTTTTGGGATCATGGGTGATTGTCCTTATCTTCCGGGCATTGCCATGTTGTGTCCGATGGGTAGTCATTTCTTTCTTGATCTACGCTTGCTTCGCCCAGTTGCTCGTTGGGCTAGTGTGTTGAGTCATTGTTATCTGTTGCCTGATCTGCATGCGTGTGTTCGTCGTTAGGTTGCATGGGTCAACTATTGTTTGTAGAGCATGGTTATTTTTCAAGACTCAAAATAAATAAATAAAATTTAGAATCTCCTAATGAATTTAGTTTATAATTTCTTTCATTATTTTCTTATACTAGAAATAAACAACAACATCATATTGATGATAACAAAATAATGAGAACAACAACAATAGAACAATAACAACAATGTAGCAACATATTAATGATAACAACATAATAATATCAACAGTATAATGAAAAAAACATTATAATACATACCTCCACCTTCAGGTTGGTTATCTAGTCCCTTTCCTGTTTGATCCCATTCTAGTTCTTGCCCAGACTGAATATTAACCTCCCATCCAACTAGGAACAACCTTTCCATATCCCTAGCTCCAGGAATCCTTGCAGTTTCCTGGCCCACGACCCAAAAATTCCCAGCAACAGTAGTGCCCTATGACAGTTTCCCCAAAAACATTTCTCCAATTTCCTCATCCTCCTCTCCCCCATAGAAATTCAGAAATCCTCGAGCAAAAATAAGATGTCTCTTCCAAGTCCTCCCCTTCTTTATTATCCTTCTCTCTCAAATCCCCCTCATTAATTCCCAACAACCTTATCTCCCCATTAATTCCCAAAAACCTTATCTCCCTATTAATTACTTCACCCACCTTTTAATAATAAAATAATAAAAGACTTATTAATATATTTTAATAATTAATTAAATTTAAATTAAAAACTATGATAAAATTAATCAATTTGGGTTGTTACATACACCCACCCTTCAAGAAACTTTGTCCTGAAGTTAGACTAATTTACAATACAAGGGTAATGACACATGATTCATACATCTGCAACAAATAATCAACATCATCAATTTAAAATACTTATACATACTAGAGTACATGTGCAAGGCATACATGTGTAGCTAGCACATACAGGACTCGTACATGTACTAATGAAAATAATTATCACAACTAAAGTAATTTTTGCATGTGTCTAATCCAATCAATGAGACAATTCATTTCATAAAAGATAGTAAACCATTTTAGATGTTCACGAAATTCCTCATTTACAATAATTTAGCACAAGTTACATTCACTTAGATAATTTTAGTTTAGTTAAGTGTGTGTGTGTGTCTATATATATATATATATATATATATATATATTATTTTTTTATTTTTTTAAAGGAGGAAATCAAGAAATTCTTCTATAAGGATAAATCCCCACACACTCTCAACTAATTCTATTCATCCTTCCTCCCTAACTTACTTCCATCTTACATCCCTATCCTTCCTCTGCTGGACTATCTTGGAGTGTCAACTATATTGACCTAACTCCACATAGAACCCGTAAGAAGAAGTGTCACTCTCTTGATCAAGCTTCCCCAACAAGCAACTGATAGCCATGATCACATGTCTAGGGGAGCGTGAGCTAACACCATCCTCCCATGACTCCAGGTTTCAGAGGATACATGGTGGGAAATGCCTCCACCCCTCTTAATTGGACAAGGGTCCAAACCCTACCATGGAACATACAGTGACACTGTGTTGCTAGGAATTTTGTCATTGTATATTTAGTTTTAGGCAGTCTTGTCACTTGAAAACCTGTACTTGTCCACATATCATAGCAATGCATTTGAACCAATATAATTTCACATACACAATTTATACCATAGTGTTTCCTAGTTGATGTTCACGACGTCAACCTTTTATAATCATTATTCTTTGGCTATTTCATAGCCTCTTGACCTACAGATTATTCTATAACAAAACTCATACTTATCCATGGATTATCATCATGTAAATGCATTTAATCATAATCTCAACCCAGTAACTATGTACCAACAACTTTACATGTCAAAAATTTCAAGTTATAAATAGATTGCATAATATCCATCATAATTCAAATAGCGTTAAACATTCATAGAATTGACATTCACATAGGTTCATATATCTTAAAAGTTCAAGTGTATCATTAATAGTTTCAGAGTGAATAAAAAATAAAAAGTGATTAGGCCTTAAGTAATAACTGCTATATAAGTCAAAAGGTGGCATTGCATACACCCACCCTTTAAAACAAAATTTCTTCTCGAAGTTATGTTCATTCTCAATATAAAGGAACAATTCATGACACATCTTATATGTGTCTTCTATGATATCAAATCCTATTCTATATTGGTCCCATTGTACCTTCACTGATTAAAACAATGTTGAGGCTATTAATATATTGATTACAACTACCCCTATTTAGTAAGAACCTTACCATGTCTCGACTCTATTTTATTATGATATGTAATTTAATTAATGAAAAGAAACACTTATGTTATAGATTTATTCTGCCTAAGTTCCATATATGACCTCGATATATATAGTATAGTCTATTGTTTGTTCACTAGTTATAACTTAGTTCATCATCGGTTTTGTAGTTAAGTGAATCTTATATTGAGTTCGATATAATGCCTCATGGAGGGTTTGGGGTGATGCTCTTCTTCGTCCTTGCTATCACCACTGCCACCCCCTTTGCCAATGTTGGAGAGAAAATCTTCAAGAAACTCCGACGGTCTCCTTTGCCTAGTGATTGCGGATGACACATCATCCAATATGATGGCCTTGTGCTTCTTCTCCATGACCACTCTCCAAATGCTCTTTGTCAGAATTTCTAGGAATGATTGCACAACACTTGCCATTACCTAAACGACCTCGCCAGTTACTTAATGAACGTCTCTATCCAACTTTATGATTCACTTCAATTGAGCCAGAGGAAACAATGGCACATTTGCGTTTGAATTTTCATTACCTGTCGCCTCGGCCTCTTCCTCCATGTTCTTCTTCTGGACCTCACTATTTTGTGGGGAATCTGCTCTGATACCATATGTAGAGCCTAGTTATTTTTCAAGACTCAAAATAAATAAAAGTTTTCTAAAATATCCTACTGAATTTAGTTTATAATTTCTTTCATTATTTCTTTATACTAGAAATAAACAACAACAGAATATTGATGATAACAGTTGATCAAAATCTGGACTAGGGGTCAACATTTAGCCCAAAAATCAAAGGGTTCAGAATCTCTTCAAAGTAGACAGGTGCAAAGGCCTCATCCTCATGAACCCAACGCACTTTGAACGAGTTCAAACGAACATCGTATGAGGGAGATATCGTGTTCTTTTCGATTTGCCAAACTAGCAAAAAAACAATGCTGACTGTATAGTCCATACGACTGACGTGGCAGGGCCGCACAACTGATATGGCATGATGTTGACATGGTAGGAGATGATTGGATAGTTGAGTTGGCAGGACATGTGGGTGAATGAGTCTAGGACACGTCGCATATATGTGGAAAATGGTATGGTGCCACGTGGCCCAGGCATGGCCTTCCAGGTGGCACCATGTTAAAGGTTGGTGTAAAATTATAGCCCCGAACCTCCGCGTAGGCCCAAAGTCTTGGCAAGGGCTGCCCAACTAGCGTGCCACACTTTATTTCTTATTATATATATGTTGTTGTTTATCTTTAAATTTTAATATGGGGTAGTTTGGGGCACAGTCCGAGCTGGGGCTTAGCCCCAACCCCCAGTTTTATGTGCATACACCATACGACCGCAACACAATTTTGGCGCCCGTGTTTCAAACGGTTGTTCCACACGCGGCCACCACTTGTCAATCCCACATATAATCTTGCAATGAGGTCCTAAATTAGCACTGGGACGTGGCCATATGGTCCCCCATGTGCCCAACACCTCCACCCTTTGAGGCCTTAATTCCACTAATGATGCGACAATTTGGCACATTTTGTGGAGATGCAGGTGTTGAGTACATTTTTATGCTTCCTTTTTACTCTATAAACTACACTTTTGCCTCTATATCCATCCATTTTTCCTTCATTTCATTCCATATTTTCCATAAAACAACTTATGCAAGGTATATTTATCATTCTTTAGCTTAAGAATTGAGTTTTCTAAATTTTGGCATTAAAATTGAAAATTTATCAGAAATTACAGGATTTGACTAAATCCCGTAATTGCTCCTAGGTTCGTGTACTTGCAGGACACCTGGGTGAAATATAAGACTTGGGTCATGATCGTTGATGTACAAGGATGGATGATGATCTATCAGCTTCGAGATCTGAGCCTTCCAGGTGTCTGGTCAATGCTGGTCAAACAAGGCCACTTCAACAGAAAATACCTTGTTTTAGCCTTAAATCATGGACAGTTTTGGATTTTCGTGGGATTTGTTCATATATTATGGATTTGAAGGGGGCATTCGACCTTCCTAGAATATATTATGGATATGATCATGATATTTAGGATATTTATTAGCATTTTTAGTTTTAAAACTCTTGTATAAATACTCTAAAGCATAAACTAGTAGGACAACCTTGAATATGAATGAAGAAACTTTGGAATTTGTAATATTGAGATCAGTTATGCATTTTTTTCTTGATAATGCCTATGATATGATGATGTGAATGTTGTTGGAGCTCTTTCTTAGCTGAGACAACTCAAGTGTACAAGTGAAGCATTGGAGGGTCCCCTTTGCCAAACTAGTACACTCTTTCTTTATGTTCTTTTCAAGTAAT
>ML840040.1:42443-57451 GCA_009831015.1 Picea engelmannii | reverse complement strand
TCGATACTTAG
Organism: Picea engelmannii; assembly: GCA_009831015.1. NCBI lineage: Eukaryota > Viridiplantae > Streptophyta > Pinopsida > Pinales > Pinaceae > Picea > Picea engelmannii. Next base: position 57,440 of record ML840040.1, on the reverse strand, counting down.
GATTGGGATATGGTAAAGGGGACCTTGGAGAGTCTTCTAAGATAGGTTCCAAAACTTCGGAAGCAAGTGATGCTTCAAATGGCCAACTTAAGACATTGCGAGAACACTTCACAAAAGGAAATGGCACATCACTTCAGGGTTGCGGTAGTGAATGCAAGCCGTCTCCAAAGAAAAGTGAAGATCAGCATGAAAGGTATAATGGTCATGTTTTTATTAATTCTCCTTTTGATTATAACAAGCATAATCAAGTAAACCAGAACTTGTGGAAACTTATTCCATGTACTTGTGGAAACTTATTCCATGTACTTACAGGAAACCTATGTCGACCAGGAAGGAAACACGATGTAAAGGCTCAAGTCCACAATGGAAGAAAGAGAAGGGGAAACAAGTCTGGATGCCAAAAACTCGTTGCACGTTTTGCAACAAGAGTGGACATTAAAAGGCTAGTTGTTGGAAGATTAATCCAGAGCTTCGTCCAAGGAAGGACAAAAGGATTTTTCATGTACCCACGAAGGAGGACGGATTACCAGCGAAGCAAGAAGAACACCGTGCAGGAAAGAAAGCAGTCACTTGGTTCTGCCAGAAGTGGATGTCTCAACTTCATTGTATTTTGCTTCCATTAATGTAATCATCTTTCAGAGACAAAGAGCAAGCCAGGTGGCCTATCCCGAGATTTTTGAGTGGTCAGTAACCTTTTGGGGACCAAAAGGTCTTATTGTTAGGAGGTGTGATCCGAAATCGGATTCAGAAGCCTGACAGGGCATGAAAAATGCTCAAAATGAAAGTGCTTGGAATCCGACGAAACCAACACCATTGCATCTGTCTCGTCTTCTTGATTCCAGTGGTATATTTACTTTATCAAACGGAGTCCGTATGGAGAAGATATCGCATTTTGTCTGCCAAGCCAAACAAGCAAAATTTTTTGGATGCTGACTGTACCTGTCCGTACAGTCCGTACAAGACACGTGTCAGTCCATACAGGACATGTGGTAGGTCCATACAGGACACGTGGCAACCTCCGGAAGTGACAAGTGTCAGGCAGATTTGGCACTTTTAGCGTACGGTTGGACCAATCCTAAAGTGACACGTGTCACCACTGGAAGGGTGACACGTGGCATGGGTGACGTCAGCAGCTGATGTGGCAGGCTGACAGAGCGTACGACAGGGCTGATGTAGTAGGTCGATGTGGTAGTACGGTGCTGATGTGGCATGATGACTAGACCGTACGGTGAGCTGATGTGGCAGATGACATGGGCGAATCAACGATGAACACGCGGCATATCCTGGTTGGTTGATGTGGATGAATCATCGGTCGACATGTGGCATGCATCGGTTGGATGTAAGGGTTCCATGTGGCCCAATCACGGTCTACCACGTGGCACCCCAGTTTTAGTCAATATGGTCTATGTCAAAAGTTTTTGGAGTCCAGGGGATTTGAACCCCGGACCTCCTCCACACTTAGTGCCTTCAGAATGGGCCTTCGACCAATGGGCCACCGGGTGGTTCTTGTTACCATAACGCGTGAAATTGTATTTGAATTTGTGTGTGGTATTATATGACGGGGGTTGGGCCAGGGCTTAGCCCCAGCCCTTTGCAATGTTATGTGACCACATTATATGACCGAGAGCACGGAGATTTAACCGTTGCGAGAGTTATGGATTGAGGCCCGCGGTTCTTTGTTTCACATAACATATGACCCTAATCCACTAAATGTGCGCTGGGTTTAAAAATTAAGCCACGGGCATATGGCAGCGCCGATGTAACCGAGAGCTAGCGCATGCAGAGGGGGCCATCACTTAGCCCGTAGGGCTAGCGCTAGGCCATATGGTGTCATATGACCTGCAAGAAGGTGCGCGCGCAAGAGCTAAGGGGGCTTAAGCCCGTTATAACTATTATATGGTTACAAAGTGGGTTTTTTAACCACTTTTTATTATTTTACATGTAATTAACCCATTGTTAATGGTTTTTATCCATTTTTGGGGGTTATTGGGCATTTTTAGAGCCTAAATTCGTGGAGGAAGTTGGAGATGGATAACCAACTTCCAAACTATTTAACCAAGGCCATTTTGAGGCCATGGGGACAGATTTGGAGAGCCTTCAGAGCAAAGATGCTGAGAAGAAGCCAAGTCAAAACCAGTTTGAGGCAGCGAAGCCGTTGGGGAGGAGATGTTGTCGGACCATTTCTGAGAGCTCCGGACGTCCGTTTTGCATGCCCTTTTTTGTGCATGGTTCCAGAGATCTGGGCGAACATGACCAGATCAGTCTTGTAGCCATTCGGCATTGAAATGATGTACTATCGAGCTTTCGAACAGAAATAAAGAAGCCTCCCCCACAGAGAAAAGGCTCGGAAACGTAGGCAAAGTTGTGCCGAACTCCGTTATCAACCTGTGTATTATGGTTTGTTGTCTTTCATTGCATTTCAGATCTGCATATATTTATATGGCTGTATAATTCCTTTTCTTTTCTTTTTCTTTCGCTAAGTTTCGCAATGGTTAATTAATGCATGCAAATAAAAACTCAACCATAAGTCATTCGAAAAATCTTGACGGATCAGTTCAAAAGAAACTCCATCGCAACCTGGGAAAAGTACATATCAAAGTGATCACTCAACCGAGGGTCTTCTTACCAATCCCGATGTAGTACGAATCTAACCATGCGAATAGATGTCCTGATGTCGAACATGGTAGAAACCACTTGATTACCGGTCAATGATGTAAATCGTTAACAAGTGCGAGGGAGATCACCATTAATGTCAATGATTCCCAAGGTACCCTAGTACATTCCAACGAATGTGATTGGATGAGCTGGAGTCGAACATCTGTGGAATCATCCGATCAGAGGTCAGTGATGTAAACCCACTGTCAGACGTGAGGAGGCCTGCCATTGAGGCATGCAGGTCCCAAAGTACTAACTGGTTTCTAAGCCTAGTTCCTGGATAATGTGTTGAAGTCGATAGGAATAGACTCATCGAAGGAGGGCCCTGATGTATCCCCCATCAATGACACAAAATAGACACAGAGATGTAATTGGTCGATAAAATGAACATGGACTGACACGGGTATTGAGACAAGATATTTTTGATGGCTGACTCACGAGATGGATACTTCCCTTGAACACTAAGGCACGACAGCAGAAACATGATATGGACCAAAACTTGATGATGCAGTGGATGTTGTGACTTACGTCAGGTGACCCAGAGGAGTGAAAGAAACTCAAAGAATTGGCTCAGTGTAGAGGTTCAGTGGATTATAATTCATGCAAAGACAAAGTGTCGTGTTCAAGGGAGACTCTAAGAATTTCTTGGTAATGTTCTCAAGAGACTGCATGGCTTGCTTCTTTCAAATTTTCCCCCATCTAGATAGACAAGTACCTCTTTTTAATTTAACAATCTTGAGGAGGGTAACACATGCTCGATATAACTCACCTTCGGTAAGTTTCTCTTCCTTTGTTTAACGAATTGGAAGAAGTAAGGGTTCGGTCCCACATGGGTCTGTCGATGTTTATTTTAGCGAGTCCAAAGATAGAAAACTCGAAGGTTTTTCATGATTATAGAGTGTGGAAAAACACTTAAAAGAGAACTCTCTAAGTTCCTTTTTCGTAAAGTAGTCTGATGAGACCGAAAAAGAGATAAATTATCACTCAACAGACATTTTCTTCAAATACTTTAATGAGTGTGAAGAGAACAAGGTCGCTCGGTAATCTTTTCATCTTTTGAGAGTCTGAAAAGAACTTAAAGATGACTCCAATGTTGTCCTTTTTCATAATGTTAGTCTCACGAGGCCGAAAAAGAGATAAATTATCACTCAAAAGGTGCCCTTTCAAACCATTTAATGAGTAGGAAAGGAAGCAAGATCACTCGACAATATTTTCATGTTTAGAGAGTCTGAAAAGAGCTTAAAGGAGACTCCAGGGGTTCCTTTTTCATGTATCTATACAGGTCCGAAAAAAAAGATAAAATTCTACTCGGACGCATTCTCATGTATTTACGAGCACGATAAAGAACAAAGAATAAGCTTGGTATGCCCCCAGCTTAAAAGATGGTGACTTAGCTCTAGAATGATCATCAAAGGCTGGAGACATGCCCTCCAAGATTCGATTCATTCATCGGCTATGAGGTCGACACCAATTTCTCTAGGAGATGAGAAAAAGGAGAAGGGTGGATGAAGAGAAGGTTCAAGAGAGGTGACTGTTTCATTTTTTAACGAGCTCGACACATGAAAAGAACTATGCTCAGGGCTTCTGTTTCATTTTTTAACGAGCTTGCCACAGAGAAGAGAAACTATGCTCATGGTTGCTTTTTGACCATGGCTTCCGAGAGGATAATGCTCTGGAAGGGTACCATGTCAAGGGACAAAACTCGGTCATGGCTTCCAAGAGATCTTCATCGGATGGAAGAGAATCACTCTAGAAGGAACACATGTCGAGGGTCGTGACAGGGGTAAGGAGATCAGGCAACAATAACCCTACTGAAGAGATCACCATGTCAACTACCAGATCCAAAGCGTCAGAAGTTGAGGTCATGGGAGACAACGCCACATAATTGGCATGCGGAGGGGGTGATACTGTCCACATATAAGAACCACTTACGGAGGTAACCCAGTTGGGGTCGATTAATGAAAGTTGATCAATAGTCACAATTCTTCCATTGTGAGGAAACGATATCACACGAAAAAGAGTGGATATAATAGCTTTCATGGCATAGACATAATCCCGCCCAAGGAGTAAAGCGAAGGGGTGTCGGACTACCATGACATCGATAAAGACAGTTTTCCCTCCCAAAGTTACAGGAAGTTGAGGAAGGATCCCTAAAGGTTGACTAGTTCTTATGTTAAAAGTTAACATATTCTATGTAACCGGTGCAAGCTACAGACAACCCAAAGCGTACCAAGAAATAGAAGACAAAATACTAATGGACGCACCTTCATCTATCAATGTTTGAGGAATGTCCCGACCACGAACCTGTACTGTAATATGGAAAGGAATGTGAGAGGGAAGACGAGGTCCAGTTAGTGCACCCTAATAAAAAAGGATGGCCTCATTACTTGGAGGGGGTTTCACAAGAGAAGGAGGAATGCCCCCCGGCATGGTAAAGTCTGTATTAACAAGAAAAACATGGGTAGTATCAGGTTTACTCTCTAGAAGGAGAGTAGGATCGACTGATGATTGGATCGGATCAAACAAAGGTGGACTTGGATAGACCACTTTAGCACTCTTCAGAGGAAGAGTGGGACTGACCGAGGAAGGGACTGGATCAATCACTTTGACATTCCTCAATGGAGGAATGGGATCGACCGATGGTGAAAATGGATCGACCACTTTGGCACTCTTCAGAGGAAGAGTGGGACTGACCGAGGAAGGGAATGGATTAGTCACTTTGACTTTCCGCAATGGAGGAATGGGATCGACCGATGGAGAAACTGGATCGACCACTTGAGTTTCATTCTCCAAGGGAAGAATGGGGTCGACGAGTGGAAATGGATCGACTGCTTTGGTGTCACTCTCTAACGGGAGAGTGGGATCGACCGAGGATGAAAACAGATCAACTAATTTGGTGTCACTCTTTTGATGAAGAGCGGGGNAATAGCTTTCATGGCATAGACATAATCCCGCCCAAGGAGTAAAGCGAAGGGGTGTCGGACTACCATGACATCGATAAAGACAGTTTTCCCTCCCAAAGTTACAGGAAGTTGAGGAAGGATCCCTAAAGGTTGACTAGTTCTTATGTTAAAAGTTAACATATTCTATGTAACCGGTGCAAGCTACAGACAACCCAAAGCGTACCAAGAAATAGAAGACAAAATACTAATGGACGCACCTTCATCTATCAATGTTTGAGGAATGTCCCGACCACGAACCTGTACTGTAATATGGAAAGGAATGTGAGAGGGAAGACGAGGTCCAGTTAGTGCACCCTAATAAAAAAGGATGGCCTCATTACTTGGAGGGGGTTTCACAAGAGAAGGAGGAATGCCCCCCGGCATGGTAAAGTCTGTATTAACAAGAAAAACATGGGTAGTATCAGGTTTACTCTCTAGAAGGAGAGTAGGATCGACTGATGATTGGATCGGATCAAACAAAGGTGGACTTGGATAGACCACTTTAGCACTCTTCAGAGGAAGAGTGGGACTGACCGAGGAAGGGACTGGATCAATCACTTTGACATTCCTCAATGGAGGAATGGGATCGACCGATGGTGAAAATGGATCGACCACTTTGGCACTCTTCAGAGGAAGAGTGGGACTGACCGAGGAAGGGAATGGATTAGTCACTTTGACTTTCCGCAATGGAGGAATGGGATCGACCGATGGAGAAACTGGATCGACCACTTGAGTTTCATTCTCCAAGGGAAGAATGGGGTCGACGAGTGGAAATGGATCGACTGCTTTGGTGTCACTCTCTAACGGGAGAGTGGGATCGACCGAGGATGAAAACAGATCAACTAATTTGGTGTCACTCTTTTGATGAAGAGCGGGGCTGATCGATGACGAAACTAGATTAGTTACTTGGGTTCGTGGTTCAATCGAGGAGGAAACTAGATTGACCACCTGATCAACCAGACTGACCAGGGATGGAACCGGATTGACTAGTCCATCAACCAACGATGGGTCGGAGGAAAGCCTACGATAAGATTTTTGAAGTTGAAGTTTTTCCAAAAGAGAAGAAGCCTCATCCATGCGAGGAAAAAGGTGAAAGTAATGATTACCTTTACATAACATGCAAGGGAACTTGACAGTTTTCTTCTTCTTACCAAACTAAACATCACTAGTTGACGGGGTATCATCGACATGACCGACAGAGGCCGATGACGTGGATGACCACATTTCTAATACCTGGGTAAGACCAGGGCAATCCCTCAGAAAGTAGTCACCCTTACAAAGGCTGCAAGAGAATTTGGGTTTTGGATTCTTCATTTTAATCTTATTGACCTCATCAACACTCCCAGTACTATTAACGGTAACTGGTTTCTTAGAGCCAACATCTGATGTTGTTTGGGCCTTTATCCTTTTCCGGTTCTTCTTCTTCTTCTCTTTTTGTTTCTTCTTCTTTTGATCAACCTGACTACTTGCTTTAGAGATTTCACTAGGTGAAGGAGGAGAAATGGAAGGAGACTTGATGGGCAAAGAAGGCAAAAAGTCGACATGAGGTTGATGTGTGGGTGGTGTATTGACATCCAAAGTATTAGGTGCAATTGAAACATTGGGAGGATTCGGGATCACCGAAGTGGGGAACAAACAAACTGGTAATCCAATAGTGAGTCCTGGAAGACTCAGTGTGGCAACATATGGAGGACCAAAGTTTCCAAACGAAGGAAAAGTATAGGGTTCCCCAGGAGAAGGGGTTCCTCCATTGGTACTCCCAGGATTCGATGCCATTAACACTGACTCGGCCTAAGGTCCACTAAGTAAAACAAACAACACACGCTATGAATCTGAGAAGAAATCAATCAAAAAAACCTTCCTATGATGAAACCACTAGTTGGTGATGAAATCCAACATCGCGAGATCAAAATAGGAAGGGGCGGTGATAGAGCGGGTGGATCAATTACATTGGCGACCTTCTTAATGGACTTACGCCTTGGTGCAAGCTTCCACGCAGTAATTGTGGATTTACCCTCCAAGGAGCCTGAGTGAGTTTGACCAATGTCTAATCCAGGTACAGTGAGACTTCCCTTCACTATCACCTTGTGTAAGACCCTAAAGATTATGGCCACTAAGGTTACCAATTCCCAGTCAGCCCCTGGGTGGGTACAGTCGACAGTCCAGTCCGAATGTACGGGGAGGGTATCTATCCCAAAACCAACTTAAAAGGCTTCCACTCAACCTTGTGGGTATACCTTTTAAGCGATCCCCATAATACGATCTGACCACTACAATCAGTCAAACCACAGAGGAATAATCTCCGTAGCTTTCCCGAGTGCGACCTCGTGCGTAACCCCTGTGTGAGAGGGGGATCCCAGGAAGACTTATACGACAATTGGATTTGACTCTCCCTAGCTCAGGATGCTAATGTTTGTTTTGGAAACTTTGGAGAGTTATTCTCATAGCCTAATCCAAAGTACTAATCCCGGTCCACTGTTGGTGGAGGATCCTAGAAAAGAAAATGTTCTAGATAGTTTTTAATTAGCGTTCATTTTATGGATGTTCTTTACTCAAAAGGGGTGCATGGAAGTGAAACAGATGGAATGATGAATCGATCCCCAAAAAATGCATCAAAGATGATAAGCAGTCATTTCTTTTCGATGAATATCTATTTAAGGGAGAGAGAGAGAGTTCTTTTCACTAACAAGCACTAATAAGGAATGTCCTCAAACAAAAAAATTTCACTCAAATACAATGTGGTGCTAAAACTTTTGGAAATGTATTCTAATATGAAAATCAATCATGAATATGTCTCTTTATTGTTTGTGTGCGAATAATGATTAATTCAATGAAAAACTTGTCCTGACAACTACCCTTTCAGATCAAGGAGATTCAGACAAGAAAACACAGATTTTGCACAAACAACACACCCTTTTGCAATCAAACAAGAGAAAGAAAATAAAAAACTCAAAAGGAAGGAGAAATAAATTGGATCAGATGACCTCAAAGAACCAAATAAGAAGAGTCACAAACTTCTAATGTTCTTCACTAGAGTTCCCGCTTAGTCAGATAAGAGAGAAGAAAGTAGGGGATCAATTTCAAGCTCTCAACAGCAAAAACTCAAAAATAAGGAAGAAGGGCATAAAACATGAACAATGAGGTGTTTACTTCTCAATATGAAGCATGTAAAAGGTGAAAGGAAGAATCATGAATCACAAAGGAGCTCAACAAGTGAAGAAACAGGGTCTGGACCTCCAAAAAATGGAATTTTTGAAGAGGTTTTGTGCAAAAAAGGATTGGCGCTCTGGTGTAAGGGACACCAGAGCTTTATAACACTCTTTCCAACACTTCTAGGGAGTGTTGGTTCTCTGCTAACATGGTCAGGGGGGCGCCAGGCTCAAAAAAATCAGAAAAAGTCCAAAAAACCCAAAATTTCAGTCAAATTTTGACAATCAGGCTGAGTGTGATGGGGTAAAGAGTCAATCAGAAAGCAAAATAAGATATGAAGGGGTGAACAAGGTCAAAAAACAACCAAAGGGAAATACAAGGTCTATGAGGAAGATCAAAACTAAAAGTTTGATTCGAATTTCCCTAATACGGTCGCCAGTTTCTGTTGAAGGAAAATCTCCCTGCGGACAGGTAGATCTCCTCAAAGAGCTAGACTCTTAACTCTAAGATAGAAAGTTCTTATCATGGTCACTGACTTCCTTTTAGATCTAGGTGGACAAGTGTGTGAGGAGGAAGGAGAAAATAAGTACCTTTTACCGGTGTTTGTCCCTGTACGCTCCGAGTTGAGCTCCAATCTTTCGCTCCTCGATAAGCCCTGTAGACAAACAAAGTACGACTACTTCCTACTCTATCAAGATTAGTCCGAAATAGGTCTATCTAGTAAATAGACAAATTCATGTGAGATTGAACATGAATTAGAAAGAAATAGGCCAAGCAAATTATATTAATGAGGACAAAACATTGCTTACAGCCATAGATGAATTGCAGTAGTTTCATCAAGTCCTCCTTGTCTACCCCTTGCTCAAAAGATCCATGATCCGAATGATGATAGCTTCACCGATTTATCCCTATGAGATCATAGGTCTATTGCCTCCAAATCATCTCTGTTCCAACACTACTTATGAGATCATAAGTTTGGTGTGATTCTCCTTTTCCAGTCCCCTTTCACCATTAGAAAGCTTGCTTACATAGCCTTGGAGAGGCTTTAACCACTTGAGATATCCTTGGGGAAGGTGAGGATTTGCCTCCTTCAGTTGAGTATTTGCCTTAATATCATGGATGGACTAGGGATTCGAGCTCAACTTCCTTATAAGAATGAAAATATCCTTCTCCCATTCATCTCAACAACTCAACTGCTGCCTAAAATAGGTAGCGCTCCCTCAAAAGGGACATCAGAGCACTGTAACGCTCCCTAGTAGGCTTAAGGGGGGCACCAACACTCCTAAAGACACCAACGATCCCTCAAAAGGTCCAAAGGAGATTTATAACACTCCTATACAGTGTAAGGGGGAGCACCAATGCTCCCAGAAGAGGTATAGGGGAGCGCTCTCCTTTAAAACTTAGTTTTTTGAGTGTTTTCATATGGAAAAAGGTTCATGAGCCCAGTTAACCTTTCCTCCTCTTCCAAATCAAGTGTTTGAGGTGTTTCAAATGTCCTTCTCATGTCATTATAGGCACGACATAGGCGTGATGGTATTATTCTTTCTTTAACACTTGCGACACTTGTAAGCAAAATGCGATACTTGCGAACCTTGTAATGGAGACACTTGCGACACTATCAAAGTGAGTATTTTTTATGTGTAACAGAGAGATTGGGAGTATCTTATGAGAGAGGTGGGAGTTTCTGCATAGATCTGAAGACATTTGGCCAGGGTCAAGATACTGTAATGTTTTTACTGTGCACTGATATGAACCTAGGAGTCGTTGTTAGACTTCATAGTATGGATGTGGCAGGTCGATCGAAAATTCTTTTTGGTACATGGAAGAGACCTACGGATTACCACAGATATTGAAATTTATTTTATTACTAGGCTCCTTTTTCGAGGAGTGGCTTTGGAGGAGCAGTCGTGGTTGTCAACTGGGGTGACTGTGGGGGCACTAGTGATACAATACTTCTCAGGGGGATCAGTTATGAGTGGTGGCTCAATCGACATAAAATATATTGACTCACTTGAGGTACATGTTTTTTGTGTGATCGTGGTACAGATCTATGGGTCACTAGGGATGTAGCTCATTTATGGTGTGCATATGGTGTTTGAAGAGTAGGCCATGAATGGTCAGATGTTTTTGTGGGCCAACCTGATGTGTGCCTATATATGGTGGCACAACTGGACCAGTGTGTGGCGGCCAGAGGTGGTAAGTTCTCCTTTGGCTCAGTTTTGTGTGCCTTCATGTTCGAGAGGGTGGTTTTACTATGCCATTAATCTATTTTGGAGTTGTCGGTGATGTAGGATCCACGACTAATGAGGTGGGAAGAGTTGCTTCCCCGACAGGGTGGAGGGGACACAGGTCGATATTTTAACCCTACATTCGAGTGGGTCTAGTGGTAGACCCCCAAGGTGTTCTAAAACTTCCCATATCATGGGATGAATTTTTTATGCCATTCATCCCTGCAACTTCCACCTGGGGAGGACTGGGACGACTGAGGTGCATGTATAAAATTTATGTATTTATTCTTTGTCATTGATTTTATATATGGGTATATTGTTGGTACTGATACACCTTTGTTGGTTTGGTCATGCAGATGTGGGACCCGCTAGTCATGATTCTAATGTTTTTCATGGGTTGGCTAATGAGAAGGTAGAGGAGGGGAGGCCTAGGAGGCACCATCGGTTTGATTATTCGGGGGCAGGCCTGACACATGCAACGAGGGTAGGACCAGAACATGCAGGGGGAGAAGGACCAACATGGGACTAGGGAAGAGTTGATCCAGGGACACAGGAGTGGGACATGGAGGAGTTGGGGAGTTGTCTCTATCGTGTCTTGGATGGATTTCTTGAGGAGTTGTGGTTTTGGATCTAGGATGAAGGTATCCAAGAGTTATGCATTGGTGGGGAACCATGCTTGAAATCAGTGATTTGAAGGGAAACAGTTGCAGGTGCAGCGATGTCAGGGAATATTCTTGTTGTTGATATTCCTCCTGGGGGAGCTCCACCAAATGGTGGGGATGTACCATGACTAGGATCAAACTAGGTGGTAGGAGGACCATATATAGTCTGGGCCTGATTTTTTATTATGTAGGAGTCATTGGAACTCCCCTATTTTGTATAGATATGATGAGAGGGCCTAACCATGGAGCTAAGGCATGTATCTATTGATTTTTTGTATCAAATAGAGGAGTGATCTATATATATATGAGTAGACCATTAGAGATATGTGTGTATGCATTTGATATACATTTTTTCTTTAGTTGTTGATGGATGAATGCAATATGTATGTTAATGTGATAAATTCCAATCTAGTACTTGATTAGCTATGTTATCTGCCATTTGGTTGTGGTTTCTAGAAAAATGAGCAAATGTGATGGACCCAAAATTTCGTATCAGAAGTTTGACTTGCATGTACTTGTGATATAGGCATGGATCACAAACACGATACACATTGTTGATTTGATGGGTGATGAACTGAGAATATAAGAGAATGCTAAGGTGAAAAATATGAAGGTGACTAGCCTCAGAGAGGAGACCAAGGATAACAATGTATTTATCTTCGTTATTGGTGGTGGGGTTGAGGCATATGTCACTAGAGTGGAGTAACACATGACATAGGGTGTAAATGGCCCAAGCTTCTCAAGCAAGATTCCAGATCCAGTGGCTGGCCCCATCCACATACCTGATGTGATAAGTGAATGAAGAATTCATCTATTGACACAAGGACACTGTATTAGGCTCACATAATGAGAGAGCTATAAAAAAATACTATAAAAAAATAGGAAAGCAAGGAAATCCTAAGGTAAAATGGTTACACAAAAGTGTATAATTTATTCAACTCTTACCCGTTGATCGGGTCCTTGAGGCTGGCACCTCCGGGGTTCCCTAAGATGTAGGAACTCTTAGTAATGCAATGACGGATGACATAGGATCCTCGCCATAGGGATTCAAATTTTCTGTGGCCAAGAGTATCATGGGTGATATCATAGGCCAACACAAGGTTGTCTTTGGTAAATGACTGAAGGTTAACTTGGTGGTCAAAGGTGGATTTGGTCCACTTTTTTCCACTTCATTGTTATGTAAGGATGCCCGTAGATCTTCATCAAGTAATTTGAGGGAAAATAATCGTTGCTTAAGTGGCAGTGTTTTTGGAAAGAGCTCGATCATAGTGCATAGCGTTGAGATTTCACACTCAATGGGGAGGAGAGATTCAATGTCCTGGACTAAGTAGAAGGGCATGATACCAGTGGATATTTTGACTGATTTCCGATATGCCCATAAAATTGGAAAAATCATATGGTTCCAATTGTTCTTGTGTTTTTCAACTGTGCGTTGGAGCATATTTTTGAGCACTTTGATGATGGCCTCGACTTTCCCATTGGATTCTGGGTAATAGGGTGAGGAGAACTCATGGATGCATCCTAATTTGGCCGATAGTTCTTTGAAGACTTCATTCTCAAAGTGTTTTCCGTGGTTAAAAACTACTTGTAGGGGGACACCGAAGCGAGAGATGACATGGATGAAGAAACAATGTGTCATTGTGTCGGTCATATTGTTGAACATGGGCATTGCTTCATCCCACTTGGTGAAGTAGTCAATGATGAATACAATGTACTTGTGTCCATTGTTGGATGGAGGGTTTCATATCATGAAATAAATGCCCCATTTATAGAAGAGTCCAGCCATGATTATGTGGTGCAAGAGGGAAGGTGGTGCTCGAGCCTTCTATGCATGTAGATGACATTTTCCACACCACTTAACTACGTGAATGCACTCATGGAAATATGTGGTCCAAAAGTAACCTACCTGAATGATCTTTTGGGAAGTGGAAATGCCAAATAAGTGACTTTCACATGCCCCACTATGGAAATCATTCTAAATTGTCTTGGCCTCCTCCAAGGTGAGGCAGTGTATAAGAAGCGTGTCGACGCCTCTATGGTAGAGAAAATATCTTATTAGAAGGTCTCATGAGGCGTGGTACCGAATGCAACGGTGATCATCCTGAGATAAATGTGGACTAAATGTTTGAGTGCGGAGGTAGACAAAAATATCTCCATACGATGGGTTTGTTGATGATATGAGAAATAAATGCTTGTCAGGGAAATTCTCATTGACCATGGGGTCTCTAGATTTATATGGAAAGTCTACGAGGATTTTGGCGAGGACAATTTATTCTTTTCTCTTGGGGGTGGTAAACTCTAGGTCATATTCTTGGAGAAGGATGATCCAGCAAGAAAATTTTCCATTGATCTGGTGGCGACTCAAGAGGTAATGCATGGGGTTGGAATCGATGATTACTTTGGTAGTAGGAAGAAACATATAATTGCGCAAATTTTGAACTGCAAGAATGACTGTGAGGGATAGCTTCTCTTCATGATTGTACTTGAGAAGTGGCCCAATGAGGTTCTTTCAAATGTAGTATATAACGTGTTCGCATTGGTCGTTATCTACTTGAATGAGTACTCTGAAAACCAAAATCTTAGAAGATGATAGGTAGAGTATGTAATCCCTATCATAGTCTAGGGGACTAATCAAGGGGACTTTGTTAAGTGCCTCCTTGAGTGAATCAAAGGCGACTAGAACATGATGGTCCCAAGGAAACAAGATGTCACAATGGAGTAATCTTAGGAATCTTTGGGAACAGATGGCATAGTAAAGGAAAAAACTCTGTAAGAAGTTTGCATTTCCTTGAAAGCTTTGCAACTAGCATAAGTTCCTGGGAGGGGGGATCTCGTTGATGGCCTAAAATTTAAGGGGGTCTATGGTGATGCCCTATTGGGATACTATGAATCCCAACAGGTGGCTTGTAGTGATGCAGAAGACACATTTAAGTGGGTTGATCCATATGTTGTACCTTCGACAACGTTCGAAGATGATCCATATATCCTCTATGTGTTGGGAAAGTTTCTTGGATCAGAAACAAGGTTGTAAAAGTAGGAAATGATGATGTGAGTGAGATCATCGAAGGTATATGTCATTGTGCATTGGAAAGTGGCCCCAACATTTTTTAGTTTGAAGGGATAACTCGATAGGAGAAGGTTCCCCACGAGGTTGTGAATGTAGTTTTGTATTGGTCCATTGGTCGGATTTGGATCTGGTTATAGCCGAAAATCTGTCCATGAGGGAGAGGAATTCATGACCAGCACAAGCATCGATGAATTGATCAATGAAGGGAGTAGTGAAGTTGTCTTTCGGGACAGGATTGGTTGAGGTCATAAAAGTCTGTGCAAACTCGAATGGTGCCCTATTTTTTATTGACC